>JAJKFI010033025.1:50851-78942 GCA_029204185.1 Lerista edwardsae | reverse complement strand
GTTCTTTCTGATGGGCTTTGGGATAACCAGTGTTTGTGTTCTCTGGTTTTTGTATCTAGCTGCATCTTGCAGGCATGTGGTCGGCCTTTTCCCCGCTACGTGCTATTCTTCAGTGCCCCCCCCCAGCCAGACTATTACCTAGATGAGAGAGGCTTGCACTGAGCTGTGTTAATTGTGACCTTTGCCGGTATCGTCTCTCTGGCTGCAACCTTCCCAGCTGAGCCTCTGAGGCCGAACAGCCAGGGCTTATTACTGTGACTTCTAATCCCCTCACGATCCCCTAATTGTTCAGGCATATGGAAGCTCCTTCTCTGTCGCCAGATGAACCCCCGACTCCCGTCCTACCCCCACCCCAGGAAAGTCTTGGCTGGCTTTGAACTGAAGCTGCCGGCCTCTCCGCTTCCCAGTTCAGTGGGAGTCCATCCGAAAGATCGGATTACCAGGCCCCATTTCCCCCTTGCCATCTCATCTGTCTCCAGCACGGGTTTGCAGGCGACAGGGATACACAGGCCAGCCGGACAGAGCCGCCAGCGGGTCCGTTTCCCAGCATGCCCTGGGGGAAAGCCACCCTGCAGAATGAAAATACCGCCACAGAGCTTGTGGTGCTGGATAAGGGGGAAAGGAAATCCTCACAGGGGGCAGTTCTAGGCTAAGAAATTACAGTTCTGAACTAGACAGGCTGCCAAAGAGAGGGATATCCGGGGAGCCAGAGAAGTCGCACCCAACCCTTCCCTCCTGGCCCAGAATGTTGATTATGAGATTTATATCCCACCATAGATGCAACAGAGCCACACTGCAGCATTAAAGACAAACTAGATCTCTTTAAGTCTTAAGACCTGGAGACGGGGATAGGCAGCGAGGTGGCCAAGTGTGATTCATTAAAAACAATGACTTCACTTCCTGCTTAATGACATCACTTCCAGTGACACCACTTCCTAGGTCTGGGGGGGGGGGATCTTGACAGATTGTTGTACCTCAAAAGGGAGTCCTGGTGCGAAAAAAGGTTGGGAACCACTGGCCTATGTGGACCCAGGCCAACTATTTTGCTGGTGTAGGTCCAAGGAGAAGAAGGGCTGAGAAATTGGGAATGGGATCTGGCATGCTCCTTTGCCACCAAGATCCACCAGCTCCAGCCCCCTTCGCACCCCTGTCAGTGTCCTGAACCTCCCCCAAACAACCATGAACCGCCCCCTCTCTCGCCTTACCTGGGCAGTGCAGCTTTTCTTCCATTGCAACAGGGTCTATTGCAGCCGACTACCAGTACCACTCCCAGAGGCCCTTGGCGGGACTGGGCTGTGTGCTGCCTGCTCCTGATATTGTAAAAATGACTTGCATTTTGGCAGCCCAAGAGTGAATGAGACGAAGCTGAAAGAATGAGAGGAGAGAGAAAGGTTCAGAAAATGACTTGAGGGAAAGGACACAAAGAGGGGGAAGTGCAGCTTGACCACTAGAGGAAACACAGCAGAGTGTCCTGGAGGTGGGGGCAGAAGTAGCCAAGACAGCTGTTGCACATCTGGCAGCCAACAACATGCTCCTGGGAACCCCAGAAGACAGCCTGTAACTGGTGTTCTCAGCCAGCTCCCTGTTTCCTGCACAGATTCCTTGGCTGACCAGATGTGTTTTTCCTTTGCTCGCTGTCTCCTGTCTGGGTCCAGCAGGAGGGAAGACCCCAGAATGGGTGGGTATTAACCCGATATGTATCCACCTTCACTGGATACATACCGGGTTAATACCGCCCAGGTCTACCTGGTGGGTATTGCTCCTGGTGGGGGGGCGTTGCTCCTGGTGCCCTGTGTGCATGTGGGGGTTGCTGTGTGTTTCTGCATGGAAGCAAGGAGGGCTGTGGTCCTGGGCTGCAGGTGGATTTGCCAGTTTCCTGGCCGGGCAAAAAAAGGGCCGGAGCCCAGGTCTACCCAACCGGGTAGACCTGGGCTCCAGCAAAGGTGGATATATACCGGGGTAATACCGAATGGGTGCAGTAAAGGAACGCTCCATATATGGGTGCAGCAGAAACAGATGTATTCAAAGCCAACAAGCAGCTCAAAAGGCAAAATGTGTTTGGGGGTCATAGATGGGCCTTTGCAAGGGTGCCTGGTGTGAGAACAGACAAGAGTCTCTCTCTTTTTTTCAGAGTCTGTCTGTTGGGAGGATACAACTTGGAGCAAGCTTGAATGTCAGCACTGATTACTGAAGGACCCTTTGGAGTCTCCTCCATGAAATGAATGGGGGGCAAACACATTTGGGGAAGTGGCCCATTCCCGCCAGTGGTGGAGGATTTTTCCCATCTTTAATTCTGGCAGGGCAGCACAGCCCTCTACCTGCCTTAACCCTTATTATAGGGGCCTGCAGTTTTGGTAGAAGGTGAAGCCTGGACTGGATTGCATCATACAAGTTTTCTGGAAGGAACTCCAGCTCCTTTCTTGTGTAAATAGTGCTTGTGGCATTACTAATGAGCAACATAATTCCTCTGACCTTGTGCACATGTCATTTGATGTGCTTTTCTAAACATTAATTTTCCTCTAGTTTGTACAGTACAAGTGGAGTGTTTTCATTCACAATATTTCCTAGGATTGCCAACTTGTTGACCAGCTTTAGTTGCTAGGCCTTCAAACTGCATCTTGGTCTGCAACAATTGGTCTGCTGCTAAAGGCCAGCTGGAAAGCTGACAACCTTACTGAGAACAGAAAATAGCAACCAGGGCTTGTTGCACCAGTGAGGTGTGGGTAGGGTGGCTGCTTTTGGTCTTTAAAAGCTGTCAGTTGCACAAGATATTCAGAGGGGGAAAATCAGCAGGGAGACAATGGAATAAATTTTACCTGCTTTATTTCTGGGCTGTTTTTAAAGGCCTAGATGTAGCCTTTAAAATGTAAAAAATGTAAAAAAAAAAAAAAAAAAAAAAGGATGGCAATCTTAACTGCAGACAATCGAATGCATGACAGGAGGATGTTAAGGAAGGAAATCTTTTATGAAAGAATGTTTCCTCCCAGTAATCTTTTGGAGATGAGAATTGAGCTTTGAAAGTGCGGTGACCCATTTTTGAGTGATAGCTGCCCAGGGTATGGAATGGCTCGCTCAGTTCCTGAGCAGGTGCAAAGAGGGTTGCTTGAGGGGACTCAGAAAACCAGCTGGTCAGTCAGCACTACAGATGAGAGGACTCTGCACAGAACAATTAATGGAAAAGGGAGATGTCCTAAATCCGAGGGATGGCCAGAGGAAGAAGCAGCCAGAGAGCTGAACATACACCTGTAACAGGATCCCGGCAGGATTTGTCAGCAGGCAAATTGCACAGGGACAAAATTGTTGCTGCTGAATCCAACTCTGAATCCTGGTGCAGGAGAGACCAGGAAGATTTGCATTGATTTGCATGGGGGGGGGGGGTTAACCCCTCACCCACCTGCATCTAGGAAGACCTGTCTGCTTTTAGCTGCTCTCTCCTCCCAGAATGTTGTAATGCACAGCCTTTAGCTTGAACATCTTTAGCTCACCCCAGTGGACTAGCCCAGTTTTCCCCCATCGTAGCCTCACTCGATCCCAGGGAATGGAGTGGATTTTTGTCCCCAGTGGCAAGGAAGAAAACAGAGATCCTTGTTCTGCTACTGCCAAGGAAAGTCTCTTCTGCGCACACAGGCAGAGGCGGATCTACAGGGAGGGCAAAGCTCTAAGTGTTGCAAGGAGCCTTACCCTGTCATGTAAATCCCTCCTCTCCCTAGCTGCTGTAGTCAGTAAGCAACGCCAAGATGTTGCTGTTCCCTGTGAGGATTGGCTAAAGGTGCAGGAGAGGAGCTATTTCCACTGCAAGGTGAGGCTTCTTGCAAAACTTAGAGCTCTGCCCTCCCTTAGATCTGCCTCTGCACACAGGCAGGACCAGCCCAAGACCTCCTGACACCTGCGACAGCATGTCAAATGCTCCCCTCCTTGCCCAGCCATGCGCCAGCCTTCGCTGCTCCCACGGCCCACTGTTCTCACTCAGCCCCATCCTCCCTTCTACACTTCCTCTCTTTCTTCCTTTTCCAATCCAGGGGATGAAGGAGAAACCAAGGAGGCTGGCAGAGAGGGGCACCTCCCCTTTTGCTGCCTGAGGTGACTTGACTCAGCCAGCCCCAAGTGTGGGCCGGCCAGCCCCTCACACAGAGCTTGTTTTTGCACGGGATGCTCAACTAATATGCAACTGATCGGTGAGTGAAGGAGCTTGAATTTGAGCCAGCTCATTGGGGCCTGAGGTCCACCTGGTGTCCAAGAGTGGGAGATCCAGACACCCAGGTGATCCAAAATAGCCAGCCCCCCCCCACCCGCTGTGCAAAGAGGGGCCACACACCCTTGTTGCATGCCAACAAGTTTGTCGTGGGCAGCAGCTGCTGTTCTGTGACAGATGTGCCCGCCCCCATGCTTCATGTGGGAATGCAGGGACACACACCCCCACAAGCCGCATGTGTAACTAGGAAAGGGAAACCCCAGTGTTGGGGTTTATGTTTGTCTTCAGCTTGCCTTTTAACTTCAAAGCCACCCACGCAGCCCTTTCCTCTCTCTTGGTTCATTGACAGAGTTTTTGTTTTCTTATCCAAAGCTTCTTGCCTGACCTTCTCTTGGTTTCTCAACCTGTGTTAAATAAACCTTGTTTACATGGTTGTGACTGCCTGATCTTAGTTCTCTTGAGAGGGGGTGGGTTGCCACATGTATTGGAAAAGGCAGGAGATATCCCGAGGAGATAGGGAATGGTATCAGCAGTGGCCCCTTGTCCCAGATTAGCCAGGAAATACGGGGTTAATCCCAGAGCTTCTGCAAGCCTCAGGAGCTCAGCTGCAGCCTAGGTAGGCTGATGAGGGCCCTGGCTAGGAAGGGTGATAAGCCCAGGTACAGATGGGTGTGGCTGATGGTAGAGCCTGCCCAGCAACAGAAACCAATTGGCCTGACTCAGTATAAAGTTGGAGGCAGGAGCCACAATAAGGGAGCCCCGGGTAGGTGCTGGATGGATGGATTGGGACTGGCCAATGGATGGAGTGTTAATGGACTGGATAAAAGAAGGTAAGAAGGCTGTGGGAAGTTGTTGTATGGCTGCCACACCCCTGGAGCCACCAAGTGGAGGAGGCAGTTGTGGCTTAGGCAAGGTGACGGCCTATTGTTTGATGGTGGGGTTTGTTGGTGCAAAATTGGGGTATTTTGAGCTAAGCTGATGATTAGGACAATCTGGAGGAGGCTGGCCAGCTGGTGAATCCAAGCAAGGCTGCTGGAAGAGAGGAGGCCCAGTGGGTGAAGGAACCCCCTCCCTCTTGCCTATCTCTGAGGCTACTCTGGTGGGGAAACTATTTAGCCTAGTGTGGGCATCAGGGCCCTTGGGGAGGCCCAGCAGGGAGTTTCTGGCAGAACACCACACCTCCTAGCCTGCTCCAGTTTTGCAGTTCCTTCTTAATCTGGGTTTTTTCCGTATCTGGGCTCTTAGCTTGGGGTGATAGCAACAAGGAGTACTGCTTTCTCATTACGTTCCAATACACTCAATAAGGCCAACAAACACATGGGAGTCATTGCTAACCACTAGGTGCTGCTCCTGTTCTGCCTCATTTTGCCTTACACCAGAGGTCTCCAAACTTTTTTGCCCAAGGGTCACATCAAATGTCTGGTACAGTGTCCAGGGCAAGAAAAATAAACAAATTTCAATATATCATCTAAATAATACATTAGAGACAGAACTTGAATGAATGAATGAATGAATGAATGAATGGGCTCAAAGTTCCAGGATTCCTCCAGCAGCCAACACACACCACAGAAATATAGCACACACTTTAATAGCCTCCCATTTCCCCCACCCCACAAGCAGTTTACTTAAATATACCAAATATCTCAGAACCAGCAGATCACAAGAAAGGGAAAAGCTCAGAGCATGTTCTGAGGGCTGAGGAAACCTCTCCAGAAAGCCACCTAAGGCCTAAAAAGGTCACTTCCGGGTCTTTGGTCAGGAAGTGACTATTTTTGGCTTTCCGGAGGCATTCTGAGGATCGGGGAGGTTGCGCATGGCCTGCCTGGACGTCAGAACACCCTCCGCACAAACCAGAGCACAGCTTGGAGGATCCAGCCCGTGCCAGTAAGGTCAGGAGGGCCAGAGGCTCACAGGGGACCAGAGGCTTGCTGCAGGCCAGGTAGAGGCTCTCCAAGGGCCACATCTGGCCCCTGGGCCGGGGTTTGAAGACCCCTGCCTTACACCATCTAATTCTGCTGAAATTATAAACGAGCCCTTCTTTCTCCTGTACCCAAGGTTTAGTTTGAGCCAAGGCTCCTCTCTCTCAGCATCTGGGACCACAGAGGATGGACAGACAGACACAGAGATGGCGGATCCACACCCACCAAGCAACTCTCGTGTAAAATTAATGGCACAAAGGGAGAGGGCGGTGAGGTCAAGCCTTTGTTTGGGTTCCAAAGCTGATAAAGGACAACAATATTACCAATGGGCAAACTCAGATCAGTTCATTTGGAACTGGCTAGGTGTTTGCAATAGGCATTCAGGACAATGCCGTCTGAGTCCATGAGTCCTCTCCTACTTGTACCATTGGTGCAGGCAGGCTGATGGGCTTGGATGGAAGTGCTTTGCTGCAGAACTCACTGGGAATTGGCATTCCCAACAGCAGCCACGGTGGAGAGCGCCCCTTGAAACTACACTCTCCCGAAACAACCACGGTTGGGAACATGAGAGGGTATCCGGATGAGGGACAACCATAGTCATTGAGAGAAGTGGCCCAAATAAAGGGGCAACTCTAAGCCAACAAAAGCCTGCTTGCTTGGGTGGTCTGGCCACGCACTTCACAGCAATTGATGGGAGTTCCACTGAGCAGGGAATTCAGATGAAAGACCTTCTGCACAGGTGCCTGAGCAGCATCTGGCTTTGTCGTTTGCCTCGTTTCACAGTAACAAGATCGACAACAGCATCAGCCAGCACTGCACAGACAGTGATGCATTAAGAAGGGCTAAGTATTGCGCCTGCACTTAGGAAGCAGCTTGAGCACTGGCTGGGCAAGGGCAGAACCTCTTTTGATATCTTGAGCCAGGGGCAGTCCCACATGATAAAAGAATGCTCACAGTGTGCATGCACACACCCTGGCCCCTCCCCTCAATTCTGGGTGCACCTGGTCACTTTCCTTAACCATGAGGAGGGCTGGTTTATCCAAATGGCACACTGGCACGTATCTACTTGTAAAGTAAGGAGGCATGGACTGATGGTGGAGCTGCTGGTACTGCCTGAAGCTAAGCAGGAGAATCTGTGGTCTATTTCTGGATGGGAGACAGAATGCCAGGCTATGACAAGCTGATGTACCTGTTGTGGCAGGACAGAGGCACTAATGAGCTGATCAGTCACCATGAGTGTTGCAGATGAGTGTGAGAAGGTCAGCCAGCAAAAGAACAAACCTATCCTTGAGGACCTGTCCAGGCTTACAATTGCCTGCTGAAGGCTTGCAGCCAGTGGAAAGAACCACATTGTGAAGGCTACATCTGTGAATGAGGAGTTGGTGAACCATAGAATACTGTATATTTGTAAAAACCCTATTGAAAAATGGTGGTTTAGACTAGCCTGCCCATGTAAGCTGCCTTGGGCATTTGCTTCGGCATGGGTAAAAGCTGGACATAAAATCTTCAAATAAACAAACAAGCCTATCAGCTCCTGCAGAGGGGTGGTTCAGACCCCAGCTCACCCAGAAGGTGGCATGCCCTGAACGCTTCCGTCTGTCATCAGAGGACGTGGTTCAACTGACCCATCAACATTTCCAGTACCTCTCGGCTGTCTTTTCTCAAGCACTGTGTTGGCTGCAGGCTTCTCAGGAGGGGATGTTACTGGCACAGTGGTGGAGTCCACATGTGCTCAGGGTCAGCCTAGCAAAATGGCTGAGAGGGCAATCCTAACCTGGAGTTAGGCTGGCACAGTTAGACCAGCAAAGTTTGGCCAGCACAAGGGACACCGTAGAGCACATTCGGACCATTCTGAGAGTTACACTCCAAACATACTTTACGGTGGTCCTTGTGCCGGCCAAACTTTGCTGGCCCAACTGTGCCGGACTAATTCCAGGTTAGGATTGCACTCCGTCTGTCATGCGTGATTGGAGAGGCCTCTTGCTTGCTCCTCCACCTGGTCCAGTTGAAACACACAAGAGCAAGAGGGAGGCGGCAGAGCTGGAGCTGAATTAAGAGGGGAGGGGGCTTGCTGCATTACCACATGCCTTGCCCCACCCCACCCCCTTCACCCACCCAGCTGATTCCCTAAATGGCCAAGTAGGAAAGGAAGTGGTGACAACAGCAGCAGCATGTGCATAAGAGGGTTTGGGGTTTTTTTTGTAAGGGAGTAGATCTTCCCCAGTTCAGGCAGTAGATATGCTCAGGCCCAGTGGCGTAGCTAATTAAAGTGTAGTCTGATGCCAAGGGCAAAACGATGCCCTGGGAGTGACATCACAGAAGTGGCAGCATGCCTGGGCTTTTAAAAAAATTGAAAAATGGAGGGAACCTGCACTCACCCATCACATCAGTGTGCCCCCTCCAGCTGCCCCCAAGTCACCCTCCAATAGTGGTATAGCTAAGTCATTTGACACAGGGGGCCCATACATTTTTAACACCCCCATATGACAAAATTATTCATCCATTCACTCATATTTTTCACACTTTTATACTACCCTTCTTACAAATGCTCAGGGCAGTGTGCACGGTTCCTCCCTTTCTTTTGTCCACTTTAAAAGTTATTTAAGCCAGTGGTTTTTACATGACAGTTGTATTTTTGTTTTCTGGTTTTGGGGCCCTAACGTTTGACAGAGTAAAAATATTACATTCTGCATTAAATTCCACACCTAATGGTATACAGCATAATTGTATTATTCATACATACCAAGGTTTTCATAATTGTGGCCACCAGTGCAAGCTTATTGTCCCCCAAAAGCTTGTTGCCTGATGCAATTGCACGGCGCACCCCTTGCACTTCTTTAGCTATGCCCCTGCTCAGACCACTTCTGAACATACCACGAAATGAGGCAGTAGAATGCGATACTGGGAGAGTGTGTGTGTGGGGGGGGGATGCCACTTCTGAATGCTCTTCTTTTTTAACACCATGCAAACAGGAAACTAGCACTGCAGGGGGAAGATTCAAGACCCGGCTATTCCCTGCTGCGCTCGATTTCTACATACATGAAGATTTTAATGTTAGGAAGCCTTCAAAACTCTGGTCCTTTGCCTGTAGTCTGGATATCCTCTCCCACCTAGGCATTCAGCCTCCTCATTCTGCAGCCTGTGTAGACAATGACTGGGGTTTGGGGGTGGGGTACCATAGCAACAGAAGGAAACAGGAGTAGCAGTCCTAACAGCCCCTGCCAAGCCCTACAGGTCAAACTGCAACAGGCTCTCTTTGTCGACTGCAGTGATGGTTTCAGATTCTGAGCAGGGGCTCTCTTCCCCACGAAGAAAACTCCTCCCAAGGGTTTTTCAAGAAGTGGATTTCCCCAGGTTGGGGGAGGCGGCTTGACTATTTGCTTTCGACCACTCACAGACTGCAGTGTGTGCAAGAAAGATAGTAAAATTTAAGGGATAGTCACGAAGGCACACATAGTTAAGGGGTTTCATAGTTTGGGCTCTATAACTGAAAAGTAGCCACCCACCTGACCTCAAGGTGAGAACACCTGGAGAAGGGCCTGCAAGCAGGTTCAAATGGGAGAAGGTGGGCCATTAGGATTTCAGTAGAAGCCACTGGGAATGTGAGCCTCTCCACCAGCAATGCAGAATGCCTTGTCGATTGTCGAAGAACTGAACAACTTTAGCACCTTGTCGGTGTGCCCTGAGATGAAAAAGGTAGAAAAGCACAGCAATATAGGCTGCTGCCTGATTCTGAAATGCTGACAGATGTGGCTATAATGGTAGTTGGGCAGCAGTCCTTCCTCACCCCCACCCCTCCCAAATAGCAGCTAGTTGAAGGCTCAGAAGGTGCAAGAGTGCAGCCAGGATCATGACCACACACTGAAAGGTAAACATCTGAAGAAATTGAGGGTTCTGTGAATGGTACATAGAACAATAATTGCAAAAACCCCAGTTGAAAAATGGGGTTTATGAACAGCCTGCCCATGTAAACCGCCTTGAGTCCAGTGAAATCTGGAGAAAGGCGGTATAAAAATACATTAAATAAATAAAAATAAATAGTTTAACCCTTGATGTACATTGCTTAACCTGCCCATCAGTTTCACATACCGGCAAAAACTGGGTCCCAGACCAGTTGGAGAATCACTGACTTAAAAGTCGATCAAAAAGGGCAGGAAAGGAAGTACCAATCAGCAGCTTCTATTCAGCTGTTGTGCCTCCCTGCCAGCTCACAGCTGTCAATCAGACGGTCCCTTTCCTGGCCTCCCCCTCCCACTTGGGCTCCCCCTTCCCCATATGGGCAAACAGGCTCCAGGCAGTCAGAGACAAAGGATGGGGCAAAAGCCAAAGGAAGCAGTCAGCTGTCCAAAGCTGCCTCAGGGTACAGTGCTTTGTTTTGGAGAGATCTTGCTTTGTTAAAGGCTCTCTCTGAAGTCTGGCATTCAGGGTGGAGTGTAAGGCAATAGAGAAGAAGTGCCTTGGAATTCAGAAAGTGCCATACAGCCCCTTCTTCCGTTTCCCATCCAGGGCAGGGGGGAGATGTTGTGGTAGTGGGTGGATGGATGGCAGACACTCTCAGTCAATGGGCTCCCTGAGGTTACCTTCTCAGTTGGCCTCCCATGTGGACCAGCCTGGCCCTAAGCCAATGAGGGAGTGAACAGACTAAAGCAAGGAACAAAAGAAGCAAGATGAATAAAACTGAGTTTTAGAATAGTAATAGGTTTAGGGTGCTACTGCTGCTGTTTAAAACAAACTGGAGAGAGGCCTATTTTGTGTGTGTGTGTGGGGGGGGTGCAATCCTAACCAGGAGTTATGCTGGCAAAGTTTGGCCGGCACAAGGGACACCGTAAAAAGTGAAGGCAATGGGAAGGGCCACTTAACCCAGGAGCTCAGGCTCCTGCAAAACTTAACACACACACACCCAGCAATGACACTGTGGGGAAGCTCTGTGGACTATGATCTGCGTTGCTAGTTTCCTCCGCCCGCGAATATGTTGTCCTTGCCCTTTCCTCTCCGAAACCCAGGATGCTTCCCAGCCCAGGCAGACAGATTCAGAGGAGAAGCGCGTAGACCGTGACTGCCGAGTTTGGCCTCCAGTCATTTTCCCTGCCGTTCCATCCTTGCCCCCCGCCGAATACCCTTGGGGATTCAACCCCTCGCAAAGCCAGCTGGACCTGCTGAGCCGCCTGAGCCCGCCGCTCCCCCTGTTCATTCAGAGCGCTGCTAAGAAGCCGATCTCGTTTCCAGCCTCTAAGTCACTTACGCAGATTAAAACCAGCCAGCCAATGTCCCAGCCCTGACCCCAGGAGACCCCCGTTGAAAGCTCCCTTCCCGAGCTTTCCTTGGCGGAGCGAGAGGGGGGGCTCGACTCAAATCTACGGGTTCATCTTCTGCGTGGTGCTGCATTCTAATCCGGGCACCGTGAGGGGGGGGGCGATGGGGGTATTTTAATCGCAGTCTTATGAGACTTTTCCTTCCCGAGGAGGTCAGGCGCTCGCCTCCCTCCTCCCTGTGGTTGCAGGCGAAGGGGAAGAGCGAGCCGCAGGCGTGGGACGAGATTGCGGGGTCGGCGCGGCGGCAGCGCCCAGCCTCTGGGGCTCCAGGAGACGGGGCGGGGCTGGCTGGGAGGGAGGGAGCGGTTCTGCGGCCCTCCGGCCCACGAGGAGGCCGAAAATAGCCCCCTGGCGGATGTTTGTGCAGCGCCTGGAAAAGCCTTCCGAGGCAGTGGCGTTCCTTTGGGCGGGGGGGGAATGCCACGTTTTGCAGGCACCTGAGTCAAGCGGCCCCGCCCCTCGCAGCCGAGGGGGAGGTGCCGCTTGACTCAGGAGCGCACGCGCCCGAAACACTTAGCGTGCTGCCCCCCTCTCGGAACGCCACTGACCACAGGCCCACCGCCGCGCCCTGAAGCGCCTGGGCAGCTGTGCCGCCGCCGCCGCCGGTCCTGCCAGGGGAAGCGCAGGAGCCAGGCCGAACGGGCGAGCGCGCCGCCCTGTCCCCAGCCCGGCTGCTCAACTCCGCCAGACGACCGGCGCCACGTGGCTCCCATCGGCGCGGGACTGGGGGGCTGGTGCGAGGGGGGGGGCCCTCCTGCAACGAGCAGCGGCTGAGCGCGCCTCCCCGCCCGTGCCAGGCAGGCGCTTCCCTCTCCCCCTGGCTGGGGGGCCGGGTGCCCGAAGCACGTGCCTGCTCCGCCGCCTTCGCACTCCAGTGCCCCCCTGCGACTGGGGGCGAGTCAGGGAGGGGGCCACCGGTCTCCTCCCCCCCGGGGGGGGGGTCCTGCGGCCCTCGTGCCCAACCTCGGCCCCTTGATTTGCTCGTTTCTGCCGGCGGGCTCCACCAGCCAGAGCCTGCGGGGCGGGGGGGGGGGCGCTCCGGCAGAGCTTGCCTGGCTGGGAGGGGGCCGCGTACGCGTCTCGCCACAGGCACCCACGATGTACACGCGGGTCCCGCGTACACGCGGGTCCTGCCTGCTTGCCCGCCCGCGACGGCGCGGTAAAGGAGGACAACATGTAACAGGCCCTGCGCCCAATCCGACCTCACGGGGTTGTTGTGCGGGGATAGCGACCCAGACAGCGGGAGCAGAGAGGCGCCCCCCGGAGCCCCTGAGGCGAGGCATCAGTGCTTGAACGTCGAGGGAGGAGGGAAAGGCTCGAGCTTGGAGCGGCTCGCCTCGGATCCGGCCCTCTTTGGTCCCCCCCCCCCCGTGGCAGCAACTGCGGCGCTTTCCTGCCGCCTGTGCTTTTCCCTCTCGGGGGGGGAAGGGGCTGCTCCCTCTGAGCCCCCTCCGCGCTTTCCACGGCCCTCTCCGCACCCCGCACTCCTTTCCCACCCCTCTCCCCAGGGGAGGCGGCCCAAAAGCGCAGATGAACGCGCCCCTCGGGCCGCCCGCCGGCTTCGCCTCCCACGTCCTTTCCTGCGCATTCCTCCCCCCGCCCTTCATCTCACCGGGGGAGCCTGTCTGCAGCCATCAGAGGCCGGCTTGTGGCAGAAGGAGACCTCCGTCATTTCCCTCCTCCCCCCCCCCCCCCCCGTTTAAAAATAGCAAGAGATTTATTTTCTGGCCACATGGAAAGCCCCCGGGGGCGTAAGAGAGGAAGCGGACAGGCCTCTGCAAGCCAGGGGAAGGTGGGGTGGGCGAGGGAGGGGGGAGAGGGATGAAAAGGGCAGGAAATCACCCCCCTCCAACAGCCCTGCAGAGAGGGGAATATGCTCAAATGCAAACAGTATGTGGTTAATGTGGAAACTCCCAGGGCAGGGACAGAGTGCCCTTGTGTGTCGCCTGTCCGGTGAAACAAGCCCCTTCCTGCCCTAGTGCGGAACCCCCTCCAAGGCCTGGGGGGTGGGGGGGGGAGACTGAATTGGCTGCAACCAGCACAAGTCACTCAGGCCCAATTTAAATGGGAGGTTGGCTGTGTGCAAGGACTGTTCTCATGTGACTTCCTCTGCCCCCGACGACCTCGCTAAACTGGGTCACCAGCTCCTGTGTGTCAGCAGGCCGGCACAGCATCCACCTCGGCCACAGATGCTGCACACGCAAGGAGGGTGACCTGGTTTTAGAAACCGTGCTGGGGGGGGTGCTTGCGTGGGATGCCACACCTCATGTTTCAGTTAGGCTCCAGCAGCTTCCAGGCCTTGCAAATTAACATTTTGCTTCTGCTTAAAGTTGTCACCTTCTCTTCCCTGGCAGAACAACTTAACTCGGTAGCAGGCACACGACAGGTGCGCACCGTAAAAGAAGTGCTCCTCCATGCTGGTAGAGCAAGAGATTTATTTTGGAGTTGTTCTGCATTACAGACACAGGAGTCCTGCAAGGAGGGGAGTGTGACAAAGCCAGGAAAGACAATACGGCAGGCATAAAGGCATGCAAGGGAAGGTTTCCCCGTTACAGTCATTCCCGTGCTGGTGAAAACAGCCATGGTTGAATTTCTGCCTGACATGCAATAATGACAGAGAAGCCCCTGCCAGGAAAACGTGGCAGACAGGCTTTCCTTCCACCCACGGACGTCTCCCTTCCTTTCACTTTGGTTCTTCCTCCAGTCCCAATTGCTAACATGATGGATTCTGGAGAAAACTACAGAGCTGATTATGCCCATTTCTCACTGGGAACGAATTTAACAGCAGAATCCTTACATGTGTCTGTTGAACTGTTGTCCACGTCAGTCTGTAGTATGCATAAGCACCTGTAGGTCTGTTAGGTGCAAAGGTGCAATGGTGTAATTGAAAGAGAACTACTCATTTTCAGAGGTGAAGATAATAAGAAGAGCCCAGCTGGATCAGGCCAAAAGCTCATCTAGTCCAGCTTCCTGTATCATACAGTCACCCTCCAGGTGCCTCAGGGACAGGGAGTACTCAATACTACCTGTATCCTGTTGCCATAACCTTGCATCTGGCATTCAGAGACAGGGTACCGAGACAGGGTACCTCTAAATCCTGTGTTAGGATCTTTGCAGACAGAGAGTCTAATGAAGCAATATTCCAGAACTGCTAGTCACCCAGCAGGGTAGTAAGTGAAATAAGGCACCAAACAAGAATACCTTGAAGTTAGAGGACTTGTTATTTATCTTCAAGGGACAAGTATACAGAGAAGTCAGAGATCTGGTCCAGGTCAAGGTACACAGGCAAGACAGGTAATACAGAACAATAATTCAGAACTCACACCGGCAGCACCCCTCCTCCTTCCTCTTACAACAAATGACCCCACAGAAATACAAGCAGTGGTGGTCCATCTTTATACTGCTGTCCACCAATCATCAGGGTGCTGAGTCATGGTCTAACTTACAGGCTGCCTGTCACGTGGCATCCCCTAACAGGTGTTTCTAATTACTCTTCAGCACGGCACTCCAGCCCTGCAGTTTTCCAGGTGCAAAAGTCCCTAGGCCAGTCAAACACCCATGGCCTAATATCCCAGAGGATGCATACAATCATCATGACCTGTGATGTAGGCTGGGCTTTCCCTGGGTAAAGAAACACTGTACTGTATTTCCTTTTGTCCGTTTCTCTGCCAGTCATTTTTTGTGGATGTCCCTGACTCTGGGATTGTGCAAAAGGGAAAAGAACTACCGTATTTCCCCAAGTATAAGACGCACCTTCTTTCAAAAAATTTGGGCTTTAAAAACTGGGTGCGTCTTATACAAGGGGTGTGCATCAGGGTGCTGGCCGGTCTTCTTACCTTACAGGCTCTCTTCTCTGATCGCGGGACTGCGGCTTGACTAGGAAGTACCGCGGTGGCCGAGAATGGGATTTCATTTCTAAGTTTTTCAAATTTCTGGCCCCAAAATTAAGGTGCGTCTTATAAATGGGTGCGTCTTATACTTGGGGAAATACGGTAACCCCTATCCACTCTTTGTCCCATGCATAATTCTATAAATCTGAGCGTGCGATCCAAACCCAGCTCTTCACCAGCGCAGCAGCCGCTGCCCCAGCTGAGGGTGTCACAAATGTGCTGTAAAGCATGTTTGCAACACCCACAGAGCCAGCAGCGCTGATGGGGAGGCCTGCCCCACCCCACCCCACCAATGCTGTATCCTGCATTGGCAGTTTTAGTCTCCCATCTCTTTTTGCATTGTCCAGAGCATAAAATTGGCTGTCTTCTTCGCCTCTGCATGCGTTTTCATTGAGCTGTCCACCACCACCCCAAGATCACAGACAGCGCAGAACCCATCCGTGTATAATGCAGATTTTTATTTCTTGCCCCAACATGCACCGCTTTACATTTACTTACAGTGAAGCGCATCTGCCATTTTATCTGCAGTTTGGAGAGCTTACCCAGGAGCCTTACCCAGAAAAGTTTAGTGTCATCTGCAAACTTGGCCACCTCTTTGCTTATCCCCAACTCCGGGTCATTTATGAACAAATTGAAAAGTGCCAGTCCCAAGTCTGGTCCTTCGGGCACACTGCTTTTAATAGCGAAATTGACCATTTACACACTCAGATCTGTGATTTTCAACCAATGTGCCATGGCACACTCTTGTGCTGTGAAACCTCCATAGGTATGTTGCAGGTGGTGTAGTGGTTACAGCAGCCATTTTCAACTGGCGGGCCATGGCACACTGGTGTGCCGCGAAAGGTCCACAGGTGTACTGAAAATTGCTAGTTGAAAAACTAGTTGAAAATTGCTGGAAAAACCCTTCTGGGTCCTGCATCTCTGTTTCTAGGGCAACTGTCTGTAGTAACACACACACATTGTGGACAGGAATTCTTCAGGCAATAGCTGGAAGAAGGAGCTGCTCCATTTCAATGCCTAGAACAGCCAGATGGATCTCCTTGCCAGGCAAGAAAGAGACGCTCTAATATCCATCCATCCATTCTGTGTGTCAGGCTCTCAAACTGTTGAGAAGGGCTGAAATAAGCCAAATGCTCTGTGCACTTAGGAGGGTGGGCTAATCATTGACAGAAAAGGAAAAACTCCATTGAACTCTTCTGAACTCAAAATTTCACCTTCAATTGACCGAGATGCCCACTTGTGCTGTGGAGATGCTATATATAAAGCACACAGACTTCTTTCCCATGAAACGGTTACCTTGGATCACTCTCTCTTTACTGCATTTTTTGGGAAGCCTTTGATTGTGTGGAACACAACAAACTGTGGCAAGTTCTTGAAGAGATGGGAGTACCAGACCACCTTATCTGTCTTCTGAGAAACCTGTTATCTCAGAAGCAGGAAGCAACAGTTAGAACTCGACATGGAACAACTGATTGGTTTAAAATTGGGAAAGGAGTACGACAAGGCTGTATACCGTCACCCTGCTTATTTAACTTATATGCAGAGTACATCACAAGAAAGGCTGGGCTAGAGGATTCATAAGCTGGAATCAAGACTGCTGGGATTTCTGAACATCCTCAGATATGCAGATGATACCACTCTAATGGCAGAAAGTGAGGAAGACCTAAAGAACCTTTTGATGAGGGTGAAAGAGGAAAGTGCCAAAATTGGCTTGAAGCTCAACATCAAAAAAACTAAAATCATGGCCACCACTCCCATCACTTCCTGGCAAATAGAAGGAGAAGAAATGGAAGCAGTGACAGAGTTTATTTTCCTGGGCTCCAAGATCACCGCAGATGGTGACTGTAGCCATGAAATTAAAAGACACTTACTTCTTGGGAAGAAAGCTATGGCGAACCTAGACAACTTAATAAAAAGCCGAGACATCACCCTGCCAACAAAGTTTCGCATAGTCAAAGCTATGGTTTTCCCAGTAGCAATGTATGGCTGTGAGAGCTGGACCATAAGAAAGGCAGAGCACCGAAGAATAGATGTTTTCGAATTATGGTGTTAGAGAAGACCCTTGAGAGTCCTGTGGACTACAAGGAGATCCAATTGGTCAATCCTCCAGGAATTCAAGCCTGATTGCTCCCTGGAAGGACAAATCCTGAAGCTGAAGCTCCAATACTTTGGCCACCTGATGAGAAGAGAGGACTCTAGAAAAGACCCTCATGCTTGGAAAGATTGAAGGCAAAAGGAGAAGGGGGCAGCAGAGGATGAGATGGTTAGATAGTGTCACTGAAGCAATGAACATGAAATTGGGCAAACTCTGGAACCTAGTGGAGGACAGGGAGGCCTGGCGTGCTGTGGTCCAGGGGGTCGCGAAGAGTCGGACACGACTTAGCGACTGAACAACAACAAAGAGCTACAGGTGGAGGAATTCTGTCTTTCTCAATTTTTAATTTAAGTTTAATAAGCAACAGGACACTGGGTCAATGCAAGATCAAATTGAGTCCATTAGTCTTGGAACTCTTCTCTCTTCATCTGTTTCAAAGACATGCCTTGGGGCCTGTCCAGATGGGGTGTTTAATTTGGTAGGAATGGAAAGTTATTGTCTGAACCTCTGGGGAACTGTTGTTAGCCAGGGTGGGCAGTGTTGACTGAGATGAGTCAGGATTCGATGCTGCGTGGCAATTCTGTATGTTCGTGGATGTCATCAAAACTGGGAACTACTTAGAGCGCAATCCAAAGCGCTCAGTGCACCATAAAGCACATTTCCAACAACTTCCGTGGAGAAAGGCCTGCACACGGATGTGCACTGGCTTCCGTGCACTGAGACCTGGGCATGGCAGCATGCAGGTAAGTCTGGCCAAGTTCAGCCACTGTGGCCTGGGAGGTTGGGGAGGGTGAGGGGAAGGTGGAACGGAGTGGGGGGGACATGCAGGCCTGTGGGCAGACCAGCCCAGGGAGGGGTGTGGAGACTCCTAGCCCCAGCCCCTTCAACCCCAATCCGGGCCACTCAGAGTTGTGCCAGCCATTTTACTGGTGCAGCTCCAAATATCCCCATTTGGGCTGCTGCGCTTTACCAGGGGGAAGGGGAATGTATTCCCCTTGCCCCAGGTTGCGCAGCAGCCAGTCCCAACCCCAGGCTGTATATGGGGCATGCCGGTTGTCCTGCCTATGCCAGCTCAGGGTTAGGATTGTGTTCCCCATTTGTGCCAACCATGTGATTTGGTCCAATTTAAGCATGCCAGTGACAACATTTTTTTCCTAAGGAATTTTGCAGAGGTAGATGCAATTGCTCAGACCACATGGGATTCCCTGTTGGGTATACGGCTTCCCATTGGTTCAGTGTACGTGACCTGATTTTGGTGGTCGCCCTGCCACTGCAGAGCTATCTGAAGCAGGCCTTATTCGTACCCATTTTTGATTCAAACATGTGGCTGCTACTCAGAGAGGAGGCACAACTCAAACCAGTGTCTGCATACATCCACAATTATTATCCTATTGCTCTAAATATTTTTATCTGTTCCTTTCATTGAGGAATTGAGTAGCCATTTGAGCTTCCCCTACAGATTGTAATTTAAAATACAGTTTTGACCCTCTCCCAAGACTGGACACTTCCTCCTGCACTCTGCCTCCTTCCTTCATTTGCTCCTAACACTTCAAAGTTTATTTATATGCCAATAAAGGTTTCGAAACACACACACACTTCCCTTCGCCCCACACATACCCCCAACGTCATGCAAGGGGGCTGCTACGTTCCCACCCATAGCAGTTATTTCTTATTCCACTGTTATGGATCAAAGCTCTTCTCCCTCCCCCCCCCCACCCGCTGCCGCCACCCTTAACCTCTGAAATAAGGATCTTCTCTCTTAATTAGTGGATAATTAAGGAGAGAAGGATCTTTTCTCTTAATTGAGTGTTTTCAGCACTCCAAAACCTGTTTGTAAGAGTCAAGGGTTGCTTCTGTGATATATTAGGTTCTCCTGTCAAGGGCAAAACTGTTGCAGTATCCATGGCCATCACTCTGATAGACATAAATTAGTAACAACCTCTCTGCAGTACACACAAGCTCATTAGCTGAGGTAGCAGGTACTTCAAATGAATGAATGAATTTCCAGTGCAGGAATGTTGTGAGAAGGTCAGCCGGCAAAAGAACGGAGTCCAACCTTGAGGACCTGTCCAGGCTGGACTTACGATCACCTGCTGAAGCTCCATGGCACACAGCCAGAGGAGAGAACCACACTGTGAAGGCTCCATCTGGGACTGAGGAGTCGGTGAATTGCAGAATACTGTACACAGAATGTGTACAAACCCCATTGAAAAATGGTGGTTTAGACTAGTCTGCCCATGTAAGCCTCCTTGGACATTTGCTTCGGCATGAGTAAAGTGCGGTATAAATGCTTCTAAATAAATAAATAAATAAATGGACCACCATGTGTGGTTTAGACAGATTAGATAAGACTGGGGAGACAGACCAGGGATTGATAAATGAGCAGTGCAAGTGTGATAAGGGGGGTCTGGGTGGATGAAAGGGCAAGAGCAGGTAAGGTCTGGTGAAGCCAGGTGTTACTGAAGAAAAACTTTGCTAAAGAAGCAGATCTTTCAAGGGCTCAAGTGGCAGAGCAGGAACATGACAGATCCAGGTTTTGAGTGGTCATTTTTCTTACTCAAGACTCCCATAATCAGCTCCTGATATCCAAGGTGAGCAGGAGGGTCTACTCTGTGGCCCAAGAAAGCAAAAACATGTAAGGTTCCTTGTATTCTGTAAGTGACGGTGTAAACGTTCATAATTTCCTAGTGCAGTATTCAAATGTGCCATGGTCATAATGCTCATTATGAATTGGACACCATTTCCCCCAAAGTTCTTCTCTAGCTCAGAATGACAAATGGGAGCCTACACATGGGTGGTCAGCATTTAGCACACTAGTTGCACAAATCCAACAATTTTGTAGACACATGTACAGAAATTAATGAATGTTATCCATGCTCTTGATGATTTGGATAATATGAAGCTACACAAACTTTGTACATGGCTATGTAACAACAAAAACTAAATTGTGCAACATGAACTGAAAGAAAATGCAAGTTATGGAGTTGTGGCACCTGCATTTTTTTTTTTTTTGCAACTTCAATCATGTGATACCAAATCAAGTTATAGTTCCCAGGGCCATTGTGATACTGTATAAGCGCATGGTGCCAGTGGCATGCATGTGCCGATGCTACAACCCAGAGGAGAACTCTCGGAAAACAGCAACATCTTCTTTCCAATCACTGGAAACCAAATTGATTGCAAATCAGTAGCCTTTACACCTAGCCAGGCCAAGCATAGGAAACTGCCTTATATTTAGAGGTGTTTGACAACAGTAATTTATTTTACTCAGAAGTAAACCCATTGTGTTCAGTGACAGGGCCCAATTCTATGCTGCTCACTTGCCCTGCATAAATGGCTCCTATTGTTTCTTGCGGGTCAGGAGAAGCAGCCGGAGGTATCCTGGGGGTGAGGGAATGTTGGTGTCCTCACCCCCAGCAAAGTATCCTACTCCCACTGCTCTTTTATCAGTCGCTGGCCTGTCACCCGCTGCCACCCCACTGGGTCTATTTAGGGGCGCTTGCTTTTGAGTAAATGTGCATCAGATCATAAGAACATAAGAAGAGCCCTGCTGGATCAGGCCAAAGGCCCATCTAGTCCAGCTTCCTGTATCTCACAGCGGCCCACCAGGTGCTCCAGGGAGGCACGAGACACAAGACGCTTGCATCCTGTTGCCACTCCCTTGCACCCAGTACTCTGAAGTAGCCCACCATCAATGTAAGGAGGTTGCACAATCCATCATTGCCTATAGCCCACGATGGACCTTTCCTCCAGAAATCCGTCCAATCCCCTCTTAAAGGCATCAAGACCATGATACCTGGCTGCAGGTATCCCAAAGGGGCAGCCCAGTCCTAAGCTGCCCAGCGCCCGGAGGAGCAGGGGCACCAAAATGGCTGCCACTGCTAGAGTGTCCTCAGGGGAAGGGGACGCTCACCCTGAGCAAAGCCCTGGCCCACATCATGGGTCTTCTCAAGCCTGCACTGGCCATTTGGCCGGCACAGACGTGAGAAGCCGCATATCGCGCCACTCATCTGGTCCACTCCCTGCCCGGGCATGATCCTCCCCTCCCACCCGCCAGTTTCACCTCTGCCCTGCCTCCTCCACCCCAAGTATGCTTGCTGCTGGCTGGAACGGCTGGAGCGCCAGCTGCCCTCCGGCCTGGTGCTGAGTGGTGCTGGCCCAGCCCCGACGCTCCCACGGTGCCGTGATCATCCTCCATGGCATGTGCACAACACTTTTAGCTGGAGGACACGCATGCTGCCGGCATGAAGGTCTTCAGGATCGGGCCCTTTCTTGGAGATACTTCCTTTGAAAAGCTTATAGGACTGTGGGCACCATCCTGACCTGGAGTTAGGCCGGTTCAGTTAGGCCAGCAAAGATTGGCCGGCACAAGGGCCACCGTAAAGTATGTTTGGACCACTCTTGGAGTCAGAGAGGCCAGCACGCAGACGTGAGTCAACCTCCTTAACTCTGAGAGTGGTCCAAAAATACTTTACAGTGTCCCTTGTGCCAGCCAAACTTTGTTGGCCTAACTGTGGCAGCCTAACTCCAGGTTAGGATTGCGCTCTGCATTGCATACAGCTCTAATGAAGAAGAAGAAATCCACTGAAGCATGGCAAAAGTGTATTGTTGCACTCTAGCAAATCCATCTCTTGTTGTGGTAGTTCCTGAGTGAGATCGTAGGTTACAGGGAGAAGCAGAGCAGGTACGGCCACATTTTGTGATTCAGCAAATCCGCCACCAAACCCACATAGCTGCTGGCATTAATCAGAGCATGAAAACTCCCCCATTCTTCTTCCCCTCTTGAAAAGAAGTAATTTCGGAGAGCTCCAAGCCCTTAATGAAAGGGACAGGTCTGGTCACATTCCATTAGTCAGCCACTGCCCCGGGGGAGAATGAGGGGTTGAGCCCGCAGCCTGCCTCCCCCGTGAGGCTCCTCCTGCAATATAGTGGAGGTTCGCTCTAATATAACTTTTTATGTTGTCTCTGTGAGTGGTGGGAGGCAGATAGTGGGGGGGGGAGGGAGGCCCATCAGCATGTTTGTACCTTGCTTGGAATCTAAGGTCAGTCTTGCAGCTCCCAGAGCTCAGCACAGGCATGAGGGATGAGTCTTATAACCGCATGGCCAGCCAAGAAAGACAGTGGGAGTCGAGGGCAGAAAGAGAGAGCCAACCGGGGACTTTCGTACGTGCCAATATTGGGCAGGAGAGAAGGGCTACGTTTGTTGTCTTTAAAGATGCTGTTTATGTAGCTAGTTTACGTTTAGTTGAACTGGTCATTTTAGAAGAGCCTTCAAAGTGGTGTGCAAATAAGCAAGATGCTTTGGGGTGGGGGGGATCGGAGAGCATCTCCCATGAAAGGGTTTTTGAAATATCACCCTAATATCTAGATAGTACAGCGAGGGGGCATAATTTGTACGTGCTGGTGGCTGTGCAGCTTCACACCTCCCAAACGCAAAACATTTCAGGCTTCTGAAATTCACTGCAAAACAGCACCATTTGTTCCCCCATAGAAGAATTACAACATTAAGCACAGTTGGAAATATCCATCGGTTGTGCAGGGCTCCGTGTCTGAGCTCCCCAAGGGACAGGGAACATCCGTATCAGAAGGAAGGCAGCTGATTTGGCCAAAGCCCCCATGTCAAGAGAGGGGCTGGGAGCTCTTTAGGTCCGTAGTGCCATCGATGGATATTTCCAACTGCACTTCATGCCAATTGACTAAGGGCACAATCCTAGAGGCGCTGTGGGGTTGACGCTAGTAGCAGCATCGGTCAAATGGCGCTGGCCAGTGGCTGAACTTGGCTGGTGCAAGGGCGGCTCTGGGCACAGGGAGGGCGAGAGGCAGGGAGGAACTGGGTGGGATGGCCAGGCTGGGAGGCATGTTGGCCTGGGGGCGGGGGCTGGAGTCAGGATGTGTAAATAAGTCGGGATTTACTTTTTTACCCAGTGGGTAGTTAATCTGTGGAACTCTTTGCCACAGGAGGTGGTGATGGCATCTGGTCTAGATGCCTTTAAGAGGGGATTGGACGGATTTCTGGAAGAAAAGTCCATCGTGGGCTATAGGCAATGATGGATTGTGCAACCTCCTTACATTGATGGTGGGCTACTTCCGAGTACCAGGTGCAAGGGAGTGGCAACAGGATACAAGCATCTTGTTGTCTCATGCCTCCCTGGAGCACCTGGTGGGCCGCTGTGAGATGCGGGAAGCTGGACTAGATGGGCCTTTGGCCTGATCCAGCAGGGCTCTTCTTATGTTCTTATGTTCTTATGATGTGGCTGTTAGGCTACATCCAAGCCTCCGTCCCCAGGCTGGATGGCCCTTGCTATACAGCAGGCGCAGATCCGAGGAGCCCATAGGGGGGCTGGAGCCTCCTCTGGGTCAGGGGCATGAACTTGCCCTTGCCCCGGGAAGGCTCCCAAGCACTCCCAAGCTGCACTGGATTCAGAGCAGGGCCCACTGGCCTTGCTGTTTCAGGGTAGCTTAGGATTGTGCAATCCTAACCTGGAGTTAGGACGGCACAGTTAGGCCAGCAAAGTTTGGCCGGTATGCCATTTTACTTCATAATTATTATTTGCCTGTAAAACGCTTTGTGAACTTGTGTTGAAAAGCAGTACAAAAATACGATGGATGGATGGATGGATGGATGGATGGATGGATGGATGGATGGATGGATGGATGGATGGATGGGTTGGTTGGTTGGTTGGTTGGTTGGTAGGTAGATAAAGCACGTTTGGACCGAGTGGCTAGTACGCAGACATGCGCCATCCTCTCTGACTCTAAGAGTGGTCCAAATGCCCTTTACAGTGTCCCTTCTGCTGGCCAAACTTCGCCGGCCAGATTGTGCCAGCCTAACTCCAGGCTAGGACTGCACCCTGAAAGTCCTCACACCATTAGCAATCAGCATGCATGTACAAGTTGGAATTAGTAATTGTGACTGGAGAGTCAGGTGGGAACCGGGTGGACTTTGGGTGGCCTCTCGTCTCCTGCACTACCTAGATAGGCTGTGTGCATTTTGAGAATTCTGGGACTCCACTTGCAGTGAGTAAACCAGCACGTCCCTCCATATGACGGGAGCACCTTGAGCAAGTTATTGACCCCATTTCATTTCATTCTGAAAAGGCCATAAAACACCAGGTTGGAGAAACGGTTTTCACTTTTGCTCATTGTCGGCTCTTGACCCTCTAGACCCCACATTGATATCAAGGTCAGGGCCTTGGGAAATGCCTAATGAAAGCGATTTGGTCGGCTACTCCGGCATGCTTAAAGATGCACCAGTGTCCTGCTTCTCATAAATAAAACTCAGTGGGAACGTCCCCCATTCCAGCCTATTAATTTCAAGCCCAGGAGGCTGTTGGCGGATTCAGCCGACTGCCTCCACGAAGTCTTGGCGACAAAGCAAAGGGTGAGGAGCCTCCACCACATCTTAATCCCACTTGTAGAAGTTTAACTCCTTGCGGGAATTCCCTGAGAAATAATCAGAAGGAAGAGGGATAATGGCAACCTGAAACCAAAGCCATCAGTTCAACACACAGAGAAGGCAGCCTTTAGGAAACCAGCCCTAAAGGAAAAGAAGCCATGCACCTTCATGTGTATTTCAAATCAACACTTTGGAAAGGCAAAGGACAGATCAGTGGTGTAGCTAGAGGGGGTGGCGTGTAAGTACTGCAGGTGCTTCAATGCGCCATGGAAGCGGCCCCTCCCGCTCGCCATTGGAGCTATTCTGGGCAGTGATGGCAATGCAGTTGAATGGCTCTGGAGCAGTGATGTCATGCAGGGGGTACGCGAGTACCGGTTTCTAGGATTACAGCTGGCCCCGCCCATTCGCCCGCCCACTCGTCGACTCCGCCCTCTGCAACGTTTGAATTTCCTGCATGTTTGAGTTGCCTGCATGTTCTCAGAGCCAGGCAGGCAGCGAGCGGAGCCTTTCCTTTCCTTGCCACTGAAAATTGAGTTGCTCTGGGGTTTTAACATGATGCCAGGCCTCCTTAACATGTTCTGGGGGTGCTGTGGAATACTGTTGCAACTGTTGGGTCAGTTTAAAATCATCTGAGGCCTCAAAAAGGGCTTTTTTCATGTCACTTCCTGCCACAACATCACTTCTGGCTTATGACGTCGCTTCCGGTGGGCGGGTCCCGACACGTGCCAATCAAAAGTGAGTACCTGTTCTTAAATCATTTAGATGACACCACTGCTCTGGAGCCTGAATGGCTCTAACGGTGAGTGGGAGGGGCCGTTTATAGGGCGCATTGAGGCGACTGCAATACTTAGCATGCCACGCCCCCGTAGCTATGCCACTGGGACAGGTGCTAGTTTGTTTCTCCAACGCCAATGTTTAATGGCCTCATTGTACCCACTCCCCATACCTGGGAAGCGATCGGCACTAGGCAATATCAATTTTATTACGAAGCCCAACTGACCATGAGTCTACTCATCAGATTTTTTTTCTAGCCCTTGGGCTTGTGCCTCAAGGAAATAAATTGGCACCAAAATGCAGAAGTTGGCTATCCCTGTTCTAAGCAATGATAAATATGACTCCTTGAAGGAGCAGAGCAAGCAAGATTACTAAAATCTGCAGAGTCCAGCTCATTGCT
Source organism: Lerista edwardsae (assembly GCA_029204185.1). Taxonomy (NCBI): domain Eukaryota; kingdom Metazoa; phylum Chordata; class Lepidosauria; order Squamata; family Scincidae; genus Lerista; species Lerista edwardsae. Next base: position 52,964 of record JAJKFI010033025.1, on the reverse strand, counting down.
AAAGCCTAGTACCAAAGCCATTAGCAGAGTAATGGCGTTTAATTATCTGGACTTCTCCTAGGAGGGCATTAACCTGTCGCTCAGTGGGATTTATCAGCGGTTGGCAGATTTTATCTGTTGCTTTCCATTTTCTTGATCAGCTGCAGCCCTGAGAGCCCAGAGCTTCGTGGCAACAATTCCCACCTTCACCCTGCTTGTGGAAACAGCAAACGCCCTGCTCTGCCCTCCGTTTCTTGCCGTCTCCTTGCCGTCTCCCGCTCCCTCCAGTTGCATTGTGCATGGAAGGAGAGAGAAAGGATCAGGACCGTTCTGCCTCTCTGGCAGCTCAAACTGGGATGCCTCCAGGGGGGAATGACGTGGTGGTGGGTGAGTCTGGGGAACTGGCCTGGAATGGGCAATGCACGTGTTAAGTATGATGCTAATTGTACAGCTCGGGAAGCTTTGAATGAGCTTTTAGGGAAATGCTGGGGTCTGCCAGCAAGTAGCTAAGTCCAGCCCCACCAACAGCTGAAGAGAGACCCCTGCCTCCAGCCACTGATTTTTCATGCTTTGGGTCACTGAAGAAATAATGATATTGCTACGAAACAGCAGCAAATTTGCTGTCACTGAGGGCGCAATCCTAACCTGCACTGGTGTCCAGCGAAGGTTAGAGGCAGGCTGAGGGTCAACTCAGGGCAAGGGAATGTTTTTCCCCTCGCCCCATGTCGAGCTGCAGCCACGCCGTGGGACTGCTTGGATCAAGCAGTCCGTGCCATGCTGCTCGGGCCAGGTCAGGGGTTAGGATCTGGCGCAGGAGGTATCTGCTAGATGTACCCCACCCTGGCTTGATCCACCCCCTTTACACCCTACATCAGCCCCCAAATGCCCCCTCCTGTTTCACCCTCCCATCACCCCACTGCAAACATACCCCTTCCGGGGTTGGATCTGGCCTCTGCGTTGGCCAAGCCCTCTCCTGAGTTGTGCTTCATGGCATGTTCGTGGCACTTGCGAACCGAGGCAAGCAGGGCCGTCCAGGCTGGACTGTATTCTAAGACTCCTTTATGCTTTGCTGGTGTTCCATTTCCTCCACCCCTCTTTGTTTTTCCTGTATTAAAAGCTGGATGGTGGAGGCCCTTTGGGCTTGTCTTTGCACACCACGTATTGGGTGGCATCAAGGAGAAAGCATGATTGCCTTGGCAGACCTCTGTGTGCCGCTGACACTCAGCTATAGAGGATGTCCCCTGGTTCTGGTATTGTATGAGAGGGAAAAGTGTTCCCTTCATCTACTCTGTCCACCCCCTGCATAATTTTGTATGTCTCAATCATGTCCCCCGTCAGGTGACTTCTTTCTATTCTGAAGAGCCAGAAATGCTGTAAGGAAGCTGCCCCAGCCCAGTAGTCATTTTGGTTGCTCTCCTCTGAGACTGTGTTCTGAGAGCTAACAAGCCTGGAACATTGCTTGCAGCCTGGAACATTGCTTGTGCGTTTCGAAGCTGGGAGGAAAGCCTGCCCTGCTGTGGAAAGGGAAGCATCCTGGCAGCAGCAGAGCCCAAATTGTCTACAAGGAACCTCATTGTTTGGCTGGGCTTGTGTCTCTGATTGTGTGGGTGAACACAACCCTTAAATCGCAATGGGCAGCAGGCGGATCCTGGAAGATGAACGGGCATGGCTGGGGTGAGGGAAGAGATTATAGGATTTCTAAGAGTAGGTCTGAGGTGGAGCAAATGGGGAGAGACAGAGAGAGGTTTTTCTCCCGCTCTCACAACAGTGGATCTTGGGGTCAACCACAAAATTGATCAGCAGCAGATTCAGGCAAGGCAGGCAAAAGGAAGACCTTCTTCACCCGCCCGCCGCTCAGTTAGCACAGAGGGGTTCGCAGTCACAAGATCTGCCACATCTCAAAAAAGACATCGTGGAACTAGAAAAGGGGCAGAAGAAAGCGACAAAAATTATTACTGGGATGGGGCACCTCCCTTATGAGGAAAGGCTGCAGTGTTTGGGGCTCTCCAGTCTAGAACAGTGTTATTCAAACTGTGGGTCGGGGCCTACATGGTGGGTCACGATCTGATGTCAGGTGGGTCACGGAGAGCTGGGAGCAGCCATCTTGGAAACTGCAGACCTTACTCTTGCTATA
>JAJKFI010033025.1:28043-40851 GCA_029204185.1 Lerista edwardsae | reverse complement strand
CGCTGGTAATACTTCACATTTAGTAATGCACATAGTAACAATTCACTAAGTAACAGTGTATCTACATAAACTACGTACTAGAGTATGTTAACAGTGAAATAATGGAATGACAGTCATACTTCACAATGACAGGATATAGCACTTCCTGAGTGAGCAAAGCACTTCACTTGTCTTGATGGAATCCTCACAGCAACACTGTAAATTAAGTATTTTTATCCCAATATGGCAGATGGGGAAGACTCGGAGCTCAGTCCTCAGTTGCGCTAGAATGGTGTGGCTGGTGGGCCTGCGCCACATCTGGAGCACCTTACGCACGCTGGGGAGCCTCCCTGAGGCAAGGGCACGTTCGTGGCTGGTACCTCCCCATAGCGTTGCTCAGATCTACACCTGCTGTATAGCAGGCGCAGATCCAAGGAAGCCCTGCAGCCTAAATCGGGGCTGCGCAGCCCGGGAACAGAGCCTTGGGTGTGGCCTAATAGCCGCCTTCCAACCTTGCCCCCCTCCCCAGGCTGTCACACCCACCGACATGCCCACCCCTGCCCACTTCCTCCCACCCTCCTCCCAGAACCGCCTTGCACCAGTCAGGCTCGGTTGGCACAAAGGTGGTTCGGCGCCAGCGCTCTTGGGCCGATGCTACTGCTAGTGTCAGCTCAAGAGCTCTAGGGCCGATGCTTGTGTCTATTCAGAAGTAAATCTCATTGAATTCAGTGGGGTTTACTCCCAGAAAAGCGTGTGCAGAATTGCCTTAGAGAACTGCTGCCAGTCAATGTGGACAATATTGAAGCAGGCAGATCAATGGCCTGACTCATTATCAGGCAGCTTCTTACACATGTTTTTCGTAAGTATAATTATATTATTTATAGGTGGTTTGTATTGCTGTGATGGGCAGCGCAATCCTATACTCCCCTTACGCCAGCGCTAAGCTCTTGCGCTGGCCGAACGCTGTCGCAAACATGCAGTAGTGCTATCCAGCCGGTACGCTGGGCGGGACTTACGTTTGATTGGCAGTCCGCCCGTTGCGTCATGCCACGTTCCGCCGCTTTCCCGCATGCCCCGGCGGGCAGGAAAGCGGCGGAACGCGGCGTGACACAATGGGCGGACTGCCAATCAAACGTAAGTCCCGCCCAGCGTACCGGCTGGATAGCACTACTGCAAACATGCCATTAAGTGCGTCTGTGTTGGCGCTGTGGTACTGGACCGACGCGAGCAGCAGTGCCGGTGCTCGGGTGCCGCAGTGATCACCGGCAGCACCAGCCATGTGCCAGTCAAGCGTCGGTGTTGCTTGGTTGGCGCAAGGTCGCCACGAGGGCATTCCAGAGGTGTCCCAGGGATGGCGCTGTGGGTGGAGGCAGCGATTGTGACGCAGGACGGCCGTAGTACCATATCCTAATGCTTGTCCCCAGCCAGGGCGGCCCCAATTTGGGCTGCTTCTGTGCACGTTCCTCTGTGCCTGCAAAACAGCAGGCGCAGATCCGAGCAGGCCCATAGGGGCGACCAGGGCTTACGCGGGTGCAAGGGGAAAACCTCCCCTTGTCCTGCACATTGCTGCTGCTGCTGCTGCCTCCTAAAGGGCTTTAGGATACAGCCCTGCTATGTTGGCCTTACTAGGCCAGCATAGTATAGGATTGCACCCTGAGAATGTGTATGAACCTCTTCATTAAGTGTTAGAGAATTGATTTATTTGCCTATGGATAAGGTTGTGGTTGTATCTTTATTCTTGATTTCATATATTTTGGGGGGGGGAAATCATTTTGATATTGTTGTACTGTATGTATTGTTTGTTCTTCCTCTAAGAATGAAAAAACGGTGTACATATTGAAATGCAATGCAATAAATGCATGCGATGAGTTGCATCCTGTCACCTGACAATCAGGCGTATGCTTCTCCTGTGGCTGCTCCCACTTCAGTCCTCAAGGCACGAGCCCCCTCCCATTGACCCAGAAAGAAGAAGATGCCTCAGCCTCAGCCTCAGCCTCGCCTGACTGTTCTCCAGGTCCAGACAGTGTGGTGGGATTGTGTGCTGCACTTGGGGCTTTCATTCACTTTCCACCCCTGCCCACTGATAGTTGCTTTGGTTAGCACAACCACATCCTCCACCCAGATTCAGACAGTGTTCCTTGTTGCGTTCTTAGGAGGCTCCCTAAAACAAGAACTTGTGGCAGCCTCATCCAACTTGACACTTTTGGGCCAGGCCAATGCACTGTTCTTTACCTGCTCAGACTTCAGGCCTATAGAAAATTCTTGGAAAAATCCAGATAATTTGTCACCTTCTGTCCAGCTCAAAGGAGAAAATATATCTGAATTCCACAGAGGCTGACTGTATAAATGATATAAGTGAAAATGGGCCCGCCTGATCAACCCTCTGAATCAGTTTAAGCCAGAGTGGCAGAGAGACATGTGCAACTGCATCTAACTTGCCCCCGTATTTTGAATGCTAGCTGAGAATGGAGCCTCCATGTTCAGAGGCAATATTCCTGAATTTAGGGCACAATCTTAACCTGGAGTTAGGCCAGCACAGTTTGGCCAGCACAAGGGCCACTGTAAAGTATGTTTGGACCACTTTTGGAGTCAGAGAGGCCAGCACACAGACATGTGCCGCCATCCCCCTGACTCTGAGAGTGGTCCAAACACGCTTTACGGTGGCCCTTGTGCCAGCCAAACTGTGCTGGCCTAACTCCAGGTTAGGATTGCGCCTTTAGTCACTGATAGAGACAAGCAGTCTCCCAGCATATTATACCTCACTTCCCAGCTCTTGCAGCTAGCAATAGGCATTTAAAAATGAAAGTTGAGGTGACTGTGGTGCTCGATTGTGAGCCTAGTGCTACACTCTGCACTTTAGTGATGCTTGCATGGAATTGCAATGAGCATGCAGACCTGACTAGAAGGAGCTGTTTGTAAACTGAGTCCAGTGCAAAGCTGGCTCTCTGTCCTCATCTCATCAGTACCTCTTCGTGGTCCCAGCCCTGCTACGCCAAACCTTTAGGGTTGACAAGACTCAGGCGACCAGCTGCGAGACAGGATCCCACACTTCCCAGCCCCAGCTCCTTGCATTGACCCTTCTCCTCCCCCCTCCCTCTTTCCTGTTAACCGGTGCTCCTTGCATCATCTCACATCCCCAAATGCACCTGCAAGTGCTTCTTTTCTGGGGAGAGGAAACACGCCTTGTGGAAGAATAATGGGGTCAGGCAGGGATTTTCCTGCTGCCGGGTTGATGGATGTTTTATAGGGCAAATGTCCTGTTCAAGGCCGAGGCTGCCATTCTCAGAGCTCAGGTGCTGTGCAACGGGATGAAATTTCATCGCTTGGATCCTGTGACTGCCTCCTTGCTCCGCACTTTGGACACACACAAGGGAAGTGGCCGGCCCACAGGCCTGCTCTCAAACACAGGCGTGCATCCGCCCCACGGTTTCCAGCAGACATCAGCCGACGGCTCCCCCTTGAAAAGTCTCCCTGTGTCTTCCTCTTCTCCCTTTTCCCTTACCCCACCCCTGGAGGCGGCTGCCAAAGTGGGAGTTGGCGTTTCCTGTGCAAATGGGCTCATCATCAGACCCCAAAAAAGAACTGAGCTTGTGCATGTTAACAAGGAGGTCAGATAGGGGGCTGAGTGTGAATGGAAAGGGAACTGCACCCAGCTGCTGGAGGAAGTATGACACGGTGGAGACAGTTTGGGTGACTCCCCAGTGGATCACACCCACAGCAAGAAAAAAAGGCTTGTTTCTAGAGCTAAGCTTCCCTAGGAGTCAGCCCTCTCCCTGTGAAAGCTCAGTCCCCCAATTCAAAGTGCTGGGGTGGGGGGAGCTCCCTGCTATTGTTCAGGGAGAAAGTCGCTCTATTCGTGCAATGCAATTTGTGCATTGCCAGTGCTACAGCCGAGTCCTAGAGAGCTATAGCAGAAATTAAGCACCACCCAACAACCGTTCTTTAGTGGGGGTGGGGAGGCACCATGTGCGTGCACTTGTTTAATTGTTGTTATAGTATTGTAACTCCGGGAGATTATGGAAGACTGTGGCTAAGAAAGTTATAAAGAAGTAAAGGATATAGTTCAAATATTGCCTCTGCCACAAGCTTCCTAGATGTCCTTGGGTAAATCTGTTATCTCAACCTTGTCTGTCTGGATTATTGGGGTGATGCTGGCATACTTTACAACAGTGGCTCTCAAACCTTTTAGCACTGGGACCCACTTTTTAGAATGACAATCTGTCCAGGACCCACCCGAAGTGATGTCATGGCAAGTAGTGCCATCATTGTAACGCCAGAGCCTGCTGCTTTCCTGAGAAGGCAGCAAGAAGTTGGGTGATTTGTCAGCCATTTTCCAATAGCAAAGTGAATCAGAAAAAGCCCTTCCACAACCTTGACACAAGCAAACCAACCACACAACCCTCCCCCTTTCCAGCATCCTGTTCCACCAGAAACTCCCTGCTGGGCCTCCCCAAGGGCCCCAATGCCCACACTAGGCTGACTAGTTTCCCCTTTAAGCAGCCTCAGAGATAGGCAAGAGGGAGGGGGTTCCTTCACCCACTGGGCCTCCTCTCTTCCAGCAGCCTTGCTTGGATTCACTAGCTGGCCAGCCTCCTCCAGACTGCCCTCATCACCGACTCAGCTCAAGATACCCTGTCTAACTTGGCACCACAAAACCCCACCACCAAACAATAGGCAGTCAGCTTGCCAATCCACACCTACCTCTTCCACTCGGTGGCTCCAGGGGCGTGGCAGCCATACAACAACTCCCAATAGTTTCCCACAACAACATTACCACAACAGTCCATCAGTCAGTCCGGTTCCTACACCTACCAAGTGCCAGACAGCCCTTCCTTTATCCAGTTCTTTAATGATTGGTCCATCCAGCACCTACCTGTTCCTCCCTTACTGCAGCTCCTGCCTCCAACTTTATACTGAGGCAAGCCAATAAGTGTCTGTTGCTGGGCAGGCTCTAGCTCATCAGCCACACCCTTTTCCACCTGTGCCAATCTCCCTTCATAGCCAGAGCCCTCATCAGCCTGCAGCTGTGTTCCTGCTGCAGGCAGAGACCTTGGGGGTTAACCCTGTAATCCCTAGCTCATATGGACAAGAGGCCACTGCTGATACCATTCCCTATCTCCTCGGGGTAGCTCCTGCCTTTTCCAATACACACCCCATCTTTCCATGTTTTAAATATGGCTGCTCCAGGTGCTTCGTGACTCACCTGAAATTGGCTCATGACCCACTGGTGGGTTGTGGCCCACAGTTTGGGAACCACTGCTTTACAGTGTTGTTGGAAAGATTAGGAGTTAATGTACGGTATTTTAAGTGCTTTGAACAGTTTAATAGGGCTATTGGTTTGATTGATTGAAGTTATAACCTGCTGTTCAGCCAAAATGAGCTCCTAAAACAGCTTACAATTAAAATCCACACAAAGGTACAATATACCTAGGTTGGTGTGTGTATGGCAATCACTTCTGTTCCCCTAGATCCTGAAGGTAGTCTAGGTCCCAGGAAAACAGGGCTGGCTGATAGTGAAGAAACCAACTGAGAGAGATATCCCTTCTGTTGCTCTGAAGGGTCTTGCTGGCTGTTTAATTGAAATTCAGGTTCTTTCCTCCAGCAGAAAGAAAGCAGAGAGAGCTGCAGATGAGTCTATAAATGCAAATAAGTACAGTATAATTGCTGCTCATACATTGCCTTGCCGCTGCTCAGGGAGGCACACAATTATCTTAGCAGCCAGCAGTATGTGCTTCCGATGCGCAATACATGTGGTCAAGACACTGGCAGAACCAACACATCAGTATAATAAACAATGGGGCATTACAATGTTAAGATGGCAAATCTCTCTCTCTCTCTCTCTCTCTCTCTCTCTCTCTCTCTCTCTCTGTGTGTGTGTGTGTGTGTGTGTGTGTGTGTGTGTACAGTACATTGCTACCTATAGGCCACTTAACAAAAACAAACAACTATTTATTGGCATGAGTATTAGCATGAGTATAGATGAATAGCAGAATTTCAGGCAGTGAAGCATCATAACAAGAAAAACTGCTGCTGCTACAGTTTCTGTGCAGCTGTTGGGGGCCAAGGTGCCCAGGTCCGTGCAGTTTCTGGAAATGAGACCAGAACAGCCCAAAGAGCACTGCAAAGCAGGTCCTTTGGACAACCCTCCAACCCCCTGAGGAGCCCAACATTGTTTTAAACATGATTCACCCAATAAAGGGGTTGGAGATTCCTTTGCAAAAGTGTTTGGCTAAGGAGTGTCCACCAGTGAACATTTTTCCACCATGAGATCAAGAAGTGGGAGCAGACTGAAGAACTGATTCTGCTTGAAGAAAGCTAAGGATATTGTTTCTTCGATGAATATAGTTCATCTGTGTCTGTCTCTGTCTTTCTCCTCCCTGTTGTGCTCTCTCCCCAAAGAACTCAGGGTGGCAGGCATGGGGTGGGTAATCTCATTATATCCTCCTGACAATCCTTGCTGGGTTAGACTAAGAAATGCTGATTGGCCCAAATACATCCAGTAAAGTCTGGGGCTAAGCAGAGATTTGACTGTGGGTCACCCTGAGTCACGGGAAGCACTCAATTTACTGCAGCACACTGTATATGGCAGTTTGTGGCTGCTCTTTTTCTTGTTTGCCCACATCAACTACATACTGTTGTTCCCATTTCTTGAATAGGAAAAGTAAGAGCTGATACATGTGGCATTACTCCAAACCCAAGCCTAGTAGATGCCTCCTGGCTTGTAGCAGCCCCTGGGAAACCACAAGAATTCAGTAAAAAGCGGGAGCAGAAGGGGGCTGTCTCCAACATGTGTGAGAGTGAGAGGAACATAGTGTGAATGTGAAGGAAGTATATGCCACTAAACCTTTTCCGGGTGATGTTGCAGATGACACTAAACTTTTCCAAGTAGTGAAAACCAGAAAGGATTGTGAAGAGCTCCAGAGGGATCTGTCCAAACTAGGGGAATAGGCAGCAAAATGGCAGATGCTTTTCAGTGTAGACAAGTGTAAAGTGATGCACATTGGGGCACAAAATCAAAACTTCACATCAACGCTAATGGGTTCTGAGCTGTCTGTGACTGCAGTGTTCTTAGCATGTGTGCTGAGGATTTTAACCAGTGGTGGGATTCAAATGAATTAACAACCGGTTCTATGTCCTCCTTTCTTTGTACTGCTTCTTACTACAGCACTACTTTTTTGTATATCAATCAATTAGCAACTGGTTCTGCAGAACTGGTGAGAACTGGCTGAATTCCACCACTGATTTTAGCCCTACTGAAAAAAGATTTTGTGAGCCAATATACCAAGGTTCTGTTTGTATCTTGAGGAGCACATCCTATGTTTGGCTCATGTTGATCCTGAACAGTTTGCTCAAAAGTAAGCCTTATTGATTTCATTGGACTTAATTCTAAGGAAGTAGGAAGTATGCTTGGGATTGCAGCCAATATGGCCAACTCTCTTAAAGCCTGACAGATTCTAAAAGTCTTCGTGGCAGAAAGAAATAAGAGATGGGAAATTACGTTGGACATGTCAACATTTCACTATGAGGCTTAGGAAAAAAAAATGCCAGAGGCACTTGTTCTCTTCAGAGGTACTCTGTGCCCATCTATCTATCTATATAAAAGAGAACGTATGTATGTATGTTCCGCATAGGCTCCGTAACGCCTGGAGCAACGTGCACCAAACTCGATACGCACATGCCTTGCAGCCCGGCGACAAACGCTGCAGGGGTCAGGCCCCCCTAGCACCCTGGGGGTGGGGGTACGCAGGGCCCCCCACATGAAAACGGTCGAAAACAGCCAAAATCAGCATTGAATCCATAGTTTCCAGGGTCGCTGGGATGAGCGCCAACGCTACTGACGCCATTGGAGTCCGGGTTCGGCCTCTCCTCGGCGTGGGGTGCGAGAAGGGGTGCGAAACAAAACATCCGCCATGCCCTGCTGGAACGCCTGGAGCACCAGACTCGGCATGCACATGCCTTGTGGCCTGGCAACAAACACTGGGGGGTCAGGCCCCCTAGAGCCCCCAGGGGTGGGTGTGCACAGGGGGCCCCACGTGAAAATGGTCGAAAACTGCCGAAATCGGCGTCGAATCCATAGTTTCTGGGGTCGCCTAGAAGCTTGGGATAATTTTTTACCCAGGCAACGCTGGGTCACGAATTGCTAGTATTATATGAAATAAAAACCTCTGAGAGGAACAGGCTTGATGATAGAGCTGTGGTTCTCAAACTTTTTAGCTCCAGGACCCACTTTTTAGAATGACCATCAGTTGGAACGGACCAGAAGTAATGTCATTAACCTGGAAGTGATGTCCAAGGGGAGCACATTGTACCCCTGTGGGCCAGCACAATCATAAGGGAGGCATGGGACCCAGCCCCACCCCTGTCCTGCCAAAACAGCGGAGTGATCCTGGGGATCTTGACCCACCAGTTTGAAAAGCACTGGTGTAAAGGATTGCAGTTTATGTTTAGTAAGGCTGTAATCCTATCTTACTCACTGGAAACAAACGCTTCTGTTACAGAATCCATCTGTGCAGTGTCCAAGTTTGGAGCATAGGTGAGACCTAGTCTTAATTTTAAAATCCCCACAAGTCTCCCATATCACTCATCCCTCCAAATGAAACTATCCCTGTAAAGCAGCCAAGAGACTACTATACTGCTCAGAGCATGAAAAGACATTACAAGTGGCATTACTTCTCCCCCATCTCCAGTCACGTTTACCAATGAGGAAAACATTGCCTTTGCTCCTCAAGGTTAATATTGAATATGTTTGTTTCACTCTAAGCAGGTGTACTGTGGGTGATGTGATCTGGGAGTGAAGATGCTGAAGACACCCACAATTCTCAAGAGAACTGAAGGGAAACAATGTGATTGTGTAGTAACGTCATGAAAAGTGATTTTCTATGAGAAGTTAATGGCAGAAACTGATAAAGGCTGCAGTCCTAATAGTATGTACCAGAATTTAAGGTCTATTGATCTTAGTCGGAGTTGTTTGCAAGTAAACATGCTAAGGACTGGGCTGCAAAGCAAGGAGGGATCAGGAAACAATTTATTTTCATCGCCTGCAGACCTCTCTTTTTTCTCCCAACAGTGCCTTGTAGCCTTTTGACTTGTCGTTGATCACTCAGAGAAAATTCCCCCGAGAGCTTCCTCCCACAACCCAACAAATGCCTTGTTTCACATCATGGAAAAAATTACAATCAACTTGTCAACTCCCACCATTGAAAGTATTCTAATTCACCAAGCACAGGCAGGGAGTATGCCTATGATAGGGAAACTGATACAACTAATTTTTTTTCAAAAGCCCATTTTTAAATGTTTTACTCCTAACATGACCTTCATAGAAGTTTCCCCCTCCCCAAGCTTTAACTCCAGGGCCTCCTGATAAAGACATCAGATGACCTTTGATCCAGTGAAATATGGATAAGGGTTGTGGAATGTGGGTTCTTTTAACTCCTACTGTTGACCTCCGTTTCTTGCACTGCGGAAGGCTCGAAACGGCACTGGCTTCTCTCAAAATGTCACATTGCCCTGTTCATTAATTAATTAATTTACATACCAATCTTTAGTAAAGATTATCAGTACAAGGCAAACAATTGCTCCTTCCCATCTTAAACCTCTTCTTCCCTAATGTGGGCTGAGGTTAGTGGGGATTAAAAGACAAGACGAATAGCCCAAACCTATACTCATACACGCATGCGCACCCCATAGCATGCAGGCGAGCCAAAACAAGTAGCACTGTGTGCTATGGTGGGAATGGGGATAGAAGGCTTGGGAGAAACAAGGGAGAATATTTTCCCTCGCCCCTCCGTAAGTCCCTCAATCAACCCATATTTGGACTATAAAGCTGCACATGTCCAGAAAGGGAGTGTGTTGGGAGGCTCTGAAGGGGATAGCTTTCTAGCATAAGGAGACCCATGCCATCTTTGGCACCTGATGGGCTCACCCATTTGTATTTTCACAAGTATCTCTGTATATACCAACCTGTAATCTACAGTTACACACACATGCACATGCACATGCACACACGCACGCACACGCACGCACACACACACACACACACACACACACACACACACACACACAGAGAGAGAGAGAGAGAGAGAGAGAGAGAGATTACTGGAGACAGGATGTATCCTACCTCCCACTATTGTTCATATGGATATCCTGCAGACTTGGCTAGTGGAAAGGGGGATATGTGCACTTCACTTCCCAGACTGGTGAGAAATTCCAGGGGCAGGTTTTGGCTTCTTTGGGGGCGGGGGGGAGATCATTGGACACAACGTGTTTTTGTAGTATTTGATTTACTTACAGGTTGTGCATCAGGTTGAGGTGAGCGGCACAGATTGCTTCAGAAGGTATTTATTTATTTAGCTGTGTGTCAAGCTGGATTCTCTCCCTTGTGGTATGCAGCAGCAGGCTCTGATGATCCTTTAAGCAGCAAGGGGCACTGCCCCTTTGCAGCTTAAAAGGACTGCAGTTAGCAATGGAGGGAATTCTGCTCAAAATCCAATTTCCCCTACCAGAAGATCCATTACTCAGAGAGGAGATTTTCTCTCTGCCACTTAAAAGACCATGGAGGGGAAGGAAGGGCACAATCCTAACCTGGGCTAGAATAGGCAGGCAGGCAGGCAGGCAGTCCTACACTGTATCCAGCACAGGTGGGGAGGCTGCTGGAACCTTCATGGGGCAAGTGGACATTCATGAATATGCTTTATGACACGGTGGTGACAGCGCTGGGCCGATGCAAGTGGCTTGCATCGGCCCATGACGGGGTTTAGGATGGAGTTGCTCGTCTTAGAGCCCAATTTCCCTCTTCACGAGGCAATTCTCATAAGTCTCAACTAACACTGGGAACACAGGAATATCAGGTGCCAGGGTACAATGCACCCAGCTGCGTCATTCAGCCGGAACGCTGGGCGGGAGGAACGGGTGAGCCGCCCGTTGAGTACCGCTCCGTTTCGCCGTCTTCCCCGCCCCCAGTGGGGAAGATGGCGAAATGGAGCGGTACGCAACGGGCGGGCTGCCGCTCACCCGTTCCTCCCGCCCAGCGTTCCGGCTGAATGACGCCGCTGAATGCACCCCTCTTTGCCATCCTGTGCCAAACAAGTTGCCTGAAGCGAGCAAGATATAAATTAAAAGGCTCCAACGTGAAAATAAACGGCCGGATGGGGCTGGGCTGGGGGATCCTTGACCCTTCCACCTTTCCCCAGGCCCTTTCCAGGGGATTCTGCCTGAATCTGCCCTCCCCATCTCGGAGCACATTCCCCAAGGCAGAAGCCAGGTTGCAGCTGCAGCAACTCACAGGGGAGTGAGTCCAGCTTGACACACAGCTAAATAAATAAATACCTTCCTCCAGCAGAGAGAGGAGGAAGAAATGCTGGGGGTTGCGGGGGTGGGAACCAGGCATGCATGCCTGAAATCAAAGGCATGCAAGGGCAGCAGAGGAATTCATTTCCAGGAGTGGAAGAGGCATCAGAGCGTATATGGGACTCCTATAGAGTCAGAAGCAGCTGGAATGAGAAGACCTGAAAACTACATCTCAGAAACGACTTACTTGCAATATTCTGACGGTTGCTCCCTCTTCACAGATTCTTCTCTCATCTTACGTTCTTATAGAAGCCATGCTGAAGTATGTAAAAGGACATAAGTCATCAAGCTTAAATATTTCTCTAAGCAATTTCAAACTGCACCTACATTAATAGTAAAAGGAAACAAAATCTAGACTAGTGGTTCCCAACCTGGGGGTCATGACCTGCGGAGAGAGGGGGGAATGGTGCCCCATTATGCAGTGTGTGACTATCACAGGGCAACCCCTGTGCAGCCATTGGGACCCAGGCAGCAGCGTCATGCAGCCGGAATGCTGGGTGGGAGGAACGGGTGAGCGGCAGCCCGCCCGTTGCGTTCCGGCCCGTTTCGCCACGGGGAAGACAGCGAAACGGACCAGAATGCAACGGGCGGGCTGCTGCTCACCCGTTCCTCCCGCACAGTGTTCCGGCTGCATGACGCCGCTGGACCCAGGTATACTGAGCCTAACCACAGCAACTTTCCTGAGGGGCCACAGCATCTGCTTATTGGCACACCTGAGGCTGCAAAGGTGGGAGCTATGCCCTCCAGGTAGAAGTAGTGGCAAGCATGAAGTCTGGAGGAGCAGCTGCTTTAGGCAAGGAGGAGGAGCCTTTTGGCGGACGCCTGATGCTACCAGTCTGCGGGCTCAATCCTAACCTGGAGTTAGGCCGGCACAGTTAGGCCAGCAAAGTTTGGCCAGCTCAAGGGTCACTGTAAAGTGTGTTTGGACCATGGCGTCAGAGAGGCCAGAACACAGACATGCGCCGTCCTCCCTGACTTCGAGGGTGGTCCAAACGCACTTTACGGTGGGCCCTGTGCTGGCCAAACTTTGCTGGCTTAATTGTGCCAGCCTAACTCCAGGCTAGTATTGTGCTCTGAGTGAAGGAGAAGGGGCTGGAAGGAGGCACACAGCAAGAAGGAGGCCAGTATCACCTGGGAGCCATATCCACAGGCAGGAGGGGCCCCTTGTTGACAGCAAAGAGCAGACAGACTGCTGCCACTGTTACCACCCTGTTTCCAGCCTTGACACACAGCCCTCAACACCCCAGTCTGTTCCTCCCCTTCCCTGACCTGTTCCGCCGTCCCCTGCTTCCTCCTGCCCTCCGTGCTGCCTTACTGGCACTGGAGCTTTTCCAGGGGCCACTGGCATGTGGCTGTGGCCACTTGCCATTTGCAGTGGTGGCCCAGCTATGCAGAATGGTTCTTTTATGACTGCCTAAAGCATCATGCCTAAAGCATGATGAGGGTGAAAGAGGAAAGTGCCAAAATTGGCTTGAAGCTCAAC
>JAJKFI010033025.1:0-23043 GCA_029204185.1 Lerista edwardsae | reverse complement strand
TGGTAATTTCTGCTGCGTCAACACCCAGCTCAAGGGAGTGGAGAGGAGACAAGGGGGCATTTTAACAGCAGCTCCACCTCGTCAAATAACAAGCCCTTCAATTCTGTTTTGAGAATTTTTTTTAAAGAGCCTTTAAAAATAAGCAACTGTGGAAGTTGGACCAAGAGTTTGTCCAGGGAGAGTGGCTCCAAACTGCTTGGAAGAAAGGGATGAGGTAATAATACTGGTGAAACATGTTGTATGTGTCTTCTCTTGCTTTCTCTTTCTGCCTCTTTAAAGCCAGGCCTGTTTTGGGTTATTGTCTCCCCCTAAAGCCAGGCACAGATCGGTCTGGCCTTGCCTCCATTTTAATTGTTAGCTGAAATATGGGAAGTGACCCTATATTAATACATATTTAAAAACTCATTCAGAATAATGCTTGCTTTTGAAGCTGTAGATGGTACTCAATATGCTTGTAACAAGTAAAGGAATTGACTTGGGAAAATATTGTACACAGGGAGGGAAAATTTAATGGACAGGGGTCAACCACCTCCGAATAATCATCTGAAGGAGAGTAAGGTTGATTACCTCCAAAGGTTTTCTTTTTAAAAATAAATTACAGGGGGTGGGTTGGATAAGTCATTGCCTTTTTGTGTCTAAATGGATATGTCAGTTCCACAAAAGTAACAGTAGTGCCTGACAACTCAATTCCTGATGACAAACAAGGAATGAAGTGGATTTATAGGACTGTATCAGTGGGGGGGATTCCTTCATTTTAAAAATAGTTCTGTGTTGCTTACTGTGCTACTAAGTATTGGAAATTAAAGGTTCCTCCACAATTCTGTACAGCTCCAAAATGTGGAGCAATATATTTTTAGTATATGACAAGGACTATATAGAATAAGCAAGGGAAGGTTTAATAGGGAAACAGTTCTTAAAATGCATTTCCTCTGTGAGTTCTGTTGTACAATCCAAAGGATTTGTTTTGCTTGGATTACAGATACTAGATTATTATCTGCGTGGTTTAAAGATATGCTAATAAGGAAGTGTGTTTTGCAAACAGTGCGCTTGCAGGCACCTGTACTGAAGTTCTTACATGCATTTTAATTGCAGTTCTTGGATAGTTTTAAATGCTGAGTTGCATTTTCTAAATATGTATTGTACATTAGCATTATAACTATATAATTTGTAGCCTAGTTCCCTACTTTTTCTTGCTTCTATTTTAAGGGGCTTTCTCCCAAAAGAGAGAGATTCTATTTTGGTAATAGGGAGAATGAGCACTCTGAAACAAAGCTGCAATTTTACCCAAGAAACTTGCAAAACCTCAGTTAAGTTTTTACACGTGTACTAGTTCGGCTGTTTATACTGTCATTTTAAATATGGTAGGATTTCAAGATAAAGGGAAATGCTTTAACATTTGACAGCTCATTCTGTTTTATTGATTGGGTATACCACTGAATTAATAGCAGTTGAATACAGGCTACTGCTGGTTGAGTTCTTGGTCTTGAAATCCTTTTGTGATGCGGGGTGCATGTGCCTAGATTCTACTGTTATCCACATAATTTTCCATATGTAGTGAAAGATGATCAGTCTGGTATTTCAGGGGTAAACAAAGGAGGTGGTCTCATAGGGCAGGCAGGTTCAGCAAAACAGTATTCAGGTCTTGGCTTATTAGAATGTGCATTGTTCATTCCTGAAAATAATGAGCAAAGTCTCATGGTGACTGATATTTAAATAGAAGATGAGATACTGTTTTTATTTTGTTTGTGTAGATAATGTACTCATCTTACTGTTTGTTAAGTGACTACTTCAGTCTCATTTACCCCATGCAACTATGTTTAAAACTGATTCTGTTCCAATTTTCAGTGAGGATTGATTTTAATTGCTTCCTTTTCTTAAAAAGGATGTTAATGTATATCTAACTAGCAAATGACTTTTTTATTGTCTTCCAAAGATTTGACCAGTATATTGTATTTCAGGAAATGGGCTATGTGATTCCTGTGGCTTGCATTTTTTTAGCTCATCCATTTTCTAGTTCTTCTCTGCCAGTAGGTGTATTTGTGTGGATTTTTGGGGTGTTTTTTTGTTGTTAAACACCTTTGTGTAGTTGCTAAAATAACCTTGACATACATATTTTCCCCAGAGAGAGAGGATAAGATGAATTAATTACTCCTTATAGAGTCTTTGCTCAAGCACTGTGTAGATATGGAATGGACATATAATACGCTTTGTAGACTTCTTGCCTTCTTTCTTGTGAAAGCTTTTCACTTTTCATCTTGCCTTCCCTCAGTGCGCTGATTTATATTAATCTGTGTACATTACATCTTCAAGATCAATCTATATTTTAAGATCATTTTCAAGATCAGTCTATATTTCCCAAGTAGAGCCTATTTTCTTTAACTGAATTTTGTTTATCTTATTGAAAAACCTCTTCTAGATCATAACATGACTTTCTTGCATTATTTGTAGTGTGAACTAATCCTTGTTGCTATAATCTTAATTTAACTGGTAAATAAAAGGATAAAGGGGCTTAGTTTAAATCTTTGAACGGCTCCCTGAAATTCTAATAGTTATCCTTTACACTCATAATTCCCCAAACTCAATTGCTTTGTATCTGTGCCAGAAAATTCTGACACTTGTTACAATAGGATTAGTACAATATTTGTGGTGTGTCCCAATGACTGTTGTCTTACCTTTAAAGCTGGGATTTAAAGTAACACTGCAGGCCTCCGAAAGTCAATCAGTTGGACTGTTTGAACCTTGTCACATGTAAACAATGCAAAATGAAATCTTTAAAGTTATAGACTACTAAATATTTAGTTGTCTCTTCAGTTGGTTGCATGCACATGGGCACAGAATTGCAACTACACTTTTTACTATGGTTATTATATTCTTAAATTTTATTTTAAATCTATATTTTAGATTTAGGGTTGTTCTTTTCTGTTCTTATTGGTGTCTGATTATCTGTTCTGTCTGTATAAGGAAAGTGAAAGACGTGTTCACATGGTTAACATGCTTTTTAGGAGAAAAATGTGTTCCAAAACAAAATAAAGCTCAGTTGGCACCTGATACAAGTTGCCAGCCTTCCTTTGCAGGGACTGAGATAGTGTAATGTGTAGTGTTGACATACTGCTGATTTATGTAGCTCCTCTAGCTGTGGGTAGTGATTCCCTAGAGTGTGCTTTTTAGTTTGAGAATCCATCTTTTAAACGTGCAAAGTGTATTGTATATTAAAAGCTTATTGTAATTTCTAGCTTACCTGATGGTTGTCTTGGGGATAGAAGGGGCAGGACATACAGTAAATATATTCTTTTAAAATGTTGGCCCTTGATTCTGGGCTCTTGATGACCTTGTGCATCTGTTTCTTTATAGAGAGATATTTTGCTCAAATGGGAATGAAATTAAACTTTCATTCATGTTTGGTGATGCCTGTGTTACTGTAGGTAAATTCCTAATTTCAAAGACACACATCTACTTCATGGTATTCAAGTTGTGTGGTTTGAAAATCTTTGGATTTAGTTTCAGATTGGGCAGCAAGTAGCTGGTTGTGCCTGTTGGCGCCACCATGTGGAAGGGTAGGATGCTGATGACATTGCAAGATTTGTCTTTGGCTGTTAAACAATGTTAGTATTTTTAATTGTTCTCATGGTATTTTAATATATTTATATTTTTCTTGTTGTATGTCCACATTCTTTGCAATGCATTATAGAATCAATAAAAAAAATTTTTTGGTTTTTGGATCTGGTACAGTGAACTTGCTTATCACGAGAATACACTGTCAGCCTTGCGTATAAGAGGAACAAATGGTAATCTGAAGGTGTGTTAGGTTTTTCTTTGGCCTTTGCAACATTATTTTATTTATAATTTTTAAAAACTGTGCTCCAAATTGATAACAATTTTAAAAAGGCAATTTTCAAATAATGGTGTGTTCTGATGTATGTATGTGTTTCCAGAAGGTTATTGTCTTGGGAAAGTTATATCTTGCTGTTGCAATAATACCGTCCATAATATTGCTTCCTATAACACTGCTTTGTTAGTAGAACTTTTTTTTGATATAATTTTTATAGTATAAAAATTCATAAGGCTGTTCAAAAGTTAAGTGTGGAAAAGTAGAGCTGTCTGCATTCTGCTTTCATCTGTTAATGGCGAGCGCTGTGCTGCTGAGAGTGGTGTACTCTGGCTAGCACAGGGCCAATTGCTTGTTATGAGGAAATACTTTGGGAGAGGAAACAACAGGCAACGCACCCTATCCTAGATGCCCAGCAAATCACAACTTGGCTCATCCTGCTGGGGGTAGCAACTCCTATTATCTTCCATCATTGCTACATAGGAGGAGTGACAACAGTGGCAGTCAGTTGCACAGCAGGCTCTGATCTAAAGTACTGGTGAATTCAGTCCTGTGAACACATCTACTTTGGAACAGTGATACAATGACCTCCTATAGTGCTGTGTTACACAGCATTGTATTCTCAAGGAGTTATATGAGATACTATATTATAGTGCCTCTTGTCTTCAAGATGGCTGGGTAAAGTTTTGTAGCAATTTGGAGAGCAACAGATGACACCCCATTTTATAGTTCCCTTCTCTTCTGACCTTTTATTCATATATACTATATAGTATCAGGTCATGGTTAAAAA
Organism: Lerista edwardsae; assembly: GCA_029204185.1. Taxonomy (NCBI): domain Eukaryota; kingdom Metazoa; phylum Chordata; class Lepidosauria; order Squamata; family Scincidae; genus Lerista; species Lerista edwardsae. Next base: position 18,427 of record JAJKFI010033025.1, on the reverse strand, counting down.
TTGAATGTTTGAATATTGATTGAAGTATAGTCTAAGCAAGGCTAATGATGGTGCTTTGTGACTACTAGAGAGTTTAAGAACCACTGTAAGTTGTTGCAAGGGAGAGGGGAAGCCAACAACATGATTGGGAAGATTGTGCTGCAGAGAGTAAAAGGTGTATTTTAGTACTTACCTCATGTAGCTCTGGCCTCCTGGGGGGTCTGGGCAGCCTGCAGGGCTCCCCACATCTCCTAACAGCTAAACAAAAAGGCCAGTTTTGTGACAAAACTGGAAATGGCTGATTTTACCCTTTTTAGCTGTTATGAGGCGTGGGGAACTCTGCAGAGAGGTCTGCAGGCTCCCTGGATGCCCCTGGATGCTGGCACTGTGTGGGGTAAATACTAAAACTACCCCCCAGGAGCAGCACGATTATCCTGATAGCATTGCTGCCTTCCCTCCTTCTCCATCCCTTAAGGGGCCAGTGACAGGGCTTTTCAGGCTGGGGTGTCGTGGTACCCCCCATTTGAAAACCTCTGATTTAAGCCTTAGAAGGAATGGTGTCACCAGTCACTGATGCTGTTTTTGGTTGTGTGTACTTGTAGTCTTAAGATGTTTCTGGATCCGTCCCAATGGATTTTGGAATAATTGCATAAATATAATAAGAAATGCTTCCTCGTGCTCTTTTCACTGTGACCCATTTGGGGGGGTCTGCTGTCCAGCGCTCCAAACTGGAGACTGCTGCAGCGCCAAAAAAGCTTCTCAGCGTGACCTGCGCTTTTCGTTCTGTCCGAGAGTGAAGTTACAGCCATGACTACAGCCACCAAGTGTCACCACGGTCAACCACGCCTGCCAGAACGCTGCGTGCACAGCCTGCTAGGGCTACAGGACCAGGACGTAGTTGGCCACGGCGACACTAGGGGGCTGTAGTCACGCCTATAACTGCTCCCCGGCAGGAACAGTAAGCACAGTCCACCGGATCCGGCCTGCAGGCTGGAGTTTGGAAACCGCTGATCTAAACTATGGGTTAGAAATTTGACTTCTAAAAAATGTCAGTCAAGTGCGGGCTGCAATCCTAAACATGCTTGCTTGCCTGCCTGCTGTAATTGTTTGAGAGAGACTCCACTAACACAAATAATCTAGTATCTCTGTGTAAGTTTTTTTGGTAATGATACGGTATTGGATATCAGTGTGGAAACGCAATGTGGTTAAGTCATGTAATTATTGTAGTACCCTGCCTAGATGACCTGTAAGGTGTGAGCTGTATTTTCAGCTGGGCATTTTGTTCATATACTGTACACTCTCTTCTTACCTTTTGGGAGAGGTTGTTGTAGCTTGCTTTCTGCACGTGAATTTCATAACAAGCTAATTATTGCAGTTTTATTTGGCCTTTAGCCTTACGCCAGTGGTTCCTAAACATTTTAGCATTGGGACCCACCTAAAAAAAGTTTCACTTCAGCAGCTGCTCAAATCTCTGTCTATATAATGGTGATGGAGCAGCAGTGCTCCCCCAAGTAGAGGGTTTTTTAACCCTTGATACACACAGCCTAATCTGCCTTATGTGTTTCATGACTCCCCAAAAATTGGGTCATGACCCACTGATGTGCCATAGACCCACAGTTTGGGAGCTACTGCCTTAACTGTATTTCACATTTCTCTTATCAAGCATCACTCTTTGCATTGCTTACTTTTCTTATATTCAGGTCTAGGAGGCACATCACTATAGAGCAAGGATCTCCAAACTTTTTGGCACGAGGGCTGTATCATATATAAGGGCATTTAAATGGTGACCCTAATAGCCATGGGGGGCTCTGGAACAGAACCCCAGCAGATACTAAGGTTGTGCTGTATTCCCCCTCAGCAGGTTGCTATGGGCCAGCCCCACCACCGGTCCGATAAAAATCTTCCAGAGGGTTGATTTGGCCCTTGGGCTGGGGTTCGGAGACCCCTGCTATAGAGGGTGAAGGTATGGGAGGCACATAACTATAGAGGAGGCCTGTTAAATTGCAGTGGTGGAAATATTCTCTCTTCTATAGTACAACTTTAATACGTTTTGGTTCCCGGATATTTTTAATATACTATATAGATGTCTTTTGGGCCATAGGCTGGAGGCTGTCTTTGATAGCGTCCGGTAGGTCAAGGGAGACACCAGTCAAAAAGGTTTGGGACCACTGAACTATAGCAACAGCAGTCTTCCAGACAAAGTCTGTTTTGTATTCATCGAGTATAGTCTTCATACAACTTTTGCATGGAACATGGAACATTTCAACTATATGAATCCAACGAGGGACCAGCAGCAGAAACACTGAAGTTCACCCTAATCGCCTTCTTTTCTTGCATAGTGTGGAGACTTTTGGACTGTAAGATTTTGGGAATGATGCTTTGTGTTTTTCCAGTTATAAAACATCTATGGTAGTTGCAGGTACCAATAAAACAATAACATTGTTTAGAGATAAACAGCCTATAGAAAGTCTTGCTAAAAGCTATCACCACAAGCCAATTCTGCCTAAGTAGATTTACTAAAATGATGCTAAAGTTAATGTCTATTTTGTGCAAAAATCAAACACATAGGCAGTTATTACTCTCATATTTACACCAGCTCACACATAAATGCAGTTACTTCTACATAGTGTTGCTTTATGATCCAGTTTATTTTTGTATTACATTGCTATGCGTTAAGCTTGTTATTAATTCAGCTTCCATCAGAGGTGCAATGTCTTCAGATAATTTCTTGTTGATGTTTAAAACAGTGACTCTATTTTCCTCTCCCTAGATATTTTTTTCTTAGAACATATAGCCAACTGGTCGCACAATACAGTCATTGCCTGAGAATGTACGAGTCCCACAATTGCATCTGGCCTACAGTAACCAACTAGCATGATCAAACTTCTTTGCTCAGTCTTAGGCATTGATAGCAATGTTGAAACATATTGTGTGAAGGTGTTTATGGATTTGCTTCTTCAGCTGTCTGTGGTATATTTGTATTTGCTTAACCTAAAATCTCTTAGTTGTTTAGTCAGCTCACAAATAGAAAGAACAACCCTGACTGTCCCATTAGATTCAGGGGAAACTGAAGTCCAGTACTTTCAGAATGCTGTTCTGAGCAGTGTAGGATATGGCGTATGTCCTCGGATGTCGGTGCATCTCATCCTAAAGCTGAGATAGCAGCTCCAGGAGGTGCTGTACACCATACTTCAAATCCTCATTCCAAACATTCAGACACTGTGCCAGTGTTGAAGCTGGCATAGGAACCCATCAATGTAACCCATCAAAGACAATGGGGAAGGCAAACACCGGGGAACTTCGCCTGCCCACCTAAGGTTGTGTGTATGGCATCCTGGTGGTGACCCATCACCCCACTGCCAAGCCTCGTAGCAGCTGGCTGCTAGAAGTACAATCCAGGAATGTAACTATTCTGACCAACCTCATTTCTGTGCATCCATGGTTGCTTTCTATTGCTTTAGCCGTAAGTGATCTGTCAGGGAATGTGGGACAATAGCTTGTACTTCTTGTCAAAAAGAAATGGGCAAGCGTGTTTTAAAATGAAGAGTTCGAAGAGTTTGTTTTAAAAATGAACAAGAGGGCTTCATAAATTGTTTTCTTGGTTTTGAGGTTCAGAAGTCTTGAGTGAGTTTGTATAATCAAGTGGGTGGTGGTTGTCCTGATATAATACAGAATGTAGAATGTTCTGAGCTGCTGTGTGTTCTACTTCAAATATTTTGCAGGTTAGTGTATACCTAATAGGAAAATACTGAACACTTGCCAGTAAATTCATGATACTGGGTATTTTTCCATATATTTTTTCTGTTCTGGCAGAGATTGGAATAAAGTTCAGAGATGCTAATTCTTAATATTAGGTTGGTTAATAAATGATGGCATTTTCATGAGAAGTTTACAAATTCAGTGCTGGTTGTACTGTGTTACCAGTGGAAACCTATTTCGCATAGAATAAATCTGGGGGCACTGATCTTGGGAAAACTTAAATATCGCCTTGGAATTTTCCATGGCGAGATACTTAGTATGATTAACTTATTATGGTAACATATCTAATTCTCTCTTGCAGACTGCGTGGAAGCTGTGGTGCAAATATTCCTAAATGAATAATCCAAAGGAAGACATGGAGATTGCCTCCCATTATCGTGACCTGCTTCAAGAACTCAATGAACAAAGACAACACGGCATCCTCTGTGATGTTTGCATTATCGTGGAGGGAAAGATTTTCAAGGCTCACAAAAACATACTCCTTGGGAGTAGCCGCTACTTCAAGACACTGTACTGCCAGGTACAGAAAACTTCTGACCAGGCGACAGTCACTCATCTAGATATTGTAACTGCACAGGGCTTCAAAGCAATCATTGACTTTATGTATTCGGCACACCTTTCATTGACCAGTAGGAATGTAATTGAGGTGATGTCAGCTGCTAGCTATCTCCAGATGACTGATATTGTGCAAGCTTGTCACAATTTCATAAAGGCTGCTCTTGACATAAGTATAAAATCTGATGCATCAGACGATCTCATTGAATATGAACTTGGAGCTCCCTCCAGCAGCAATGCAGATGCTTTGATTTCTGCGGTAGTAGCTGGTAGGAGCATATCTCCCTGGCTAGTTCGGCGGACAAGTCCAGCAAACTCCTCTGGCGATTCAGCCATTGCTAGCTGTCATGAGGGAGGAAGTACATATGGGAAAGAGGATCAAGAACCAAAAACTGATAGTCATGATGACATTTCATCCCAGTCTCTGTGGCCCAGTGATATAGGTTATGGATCCCTGCATATCAAAGAAGAGCAAATCTCTCCATCTCATTATGGAGGGAATGAGATGCAGTCTGCTAAAGAGAGTGTAATGCAGAATGCTTTCTCAGAACACGGTGCAGCAGATGGATGGCAGCCTACAGGACGCAGGAAGAACAGAAAAAATAAGGATACTGTTCGGCATATTACACAGCAACTGGGAGATGACAGCAGGGCAAGCTCTCCAGTGCCACCTTTTCTGTCTGCATCAGGATGGCCATACAGTAGTCAAGAAACAAGTAAGAATGAAACGTTCTATTCTATTTCTATATTTGTAAAATTGTATAATGTGAAAATGTAATATACGTTAAAAGTCCACCAATTTTGATGAGCTGGGCATATGTAGAATAGGGAGGGATGGCTTTCCCTTTCATTTATCTGATTGCAATTGATTCTCACTCATACTCCAATTCTTCTCCTTTCCTCTTCCAACCAAGGTCTTCTACCTCATGTGTGATCTGGTTCTAAGGGAGTAGGAGTTTTGTGATTGGTTTTGTTTTTACTTTAGAACAGGCACAAGGGGCTTTGAATGTGGAGTGGCTGTGCTGGTGGAGCTCCCTATCCATACCATTTCCCTAATCTAAATTGCCTCTACCTCTCCAAATCTGCTGTTAACCTGTGTGAGAGAGAAATGGAGCATGGGATGTAGGGGAAGAGGAGGAGTGGAAAGGGGGTGAGGGAGAAACTACCTCAGCACTGCTGCTGAATTGAGAGCATATACATTCCCACCCACACATACACACCTCTGTTTAAAATAAAAACAAAGAACAAGAGATCTGTGATAGGATTTCCTGCATCATGTGTGGTTTGGCTCTGAAATTGATGGATGAGGTAATATAAGATAAATGTCTACAGTTCGCAAGGAATGCTTTAGGAAATGTATCTTGCCTTCTCCAGAGTAAGTGACTTTGCAACATGAGATACATAATGCAAATTGCTTAGAGTAACTTCCATTTCTTGATCAAACAGAGATGTCAAACGTGCTTCATGCAGTGGGGCTGAATAGCATTCATGGTGCTTATTGAAGGCCAGAAGTAACATCATTAAGTAAGATCATAAGTGGATCATGACCAGAAATAAGCGCTCTGTCCTCACATGGAAGCTTATTAGCTGCAAATGACAGAAGAGAAAATCTGCACATCTAGCTCATATTTTCAAGATATGGGATATCCCAATTATCACAGTGTGGCGTCACTTTACAGCTTAGCAGCTGAGCGGTGGTCTGAGAAGTAACGCCTTAGCAGAAGAGCACTGCTGAAAGGGCAGCCTGCGTTATAATTGGACTCCCTGCAGCATCTTGGCAGTATCCATCTCTCTCTCTCTCTCTCTCTCTCTCTCTCTCTCTCTCTCTCACCGCTCTCGGTCTGCCTCTTCCCCCATAGCGTACTTTGCCTTCTGAGGCCGACTTCCTTCACTCCCTCCCAGTGCCTTGGCAGAAGTATTGCAGCTCGAAAGGACAGCGCTGGGGGACCTCATTTATCACGTGTGCCAAGAAAAAGCCTTCCGTGGCTGTATCTGGCCTGTGGGCCTTATACTGGACTCCCCTGTTCTAAAGCATTGCTGACAAGCCATTAAGTTACTTTTAAAAATCAAAGCAAAAAATAGCTTTTAGAGAAGTATATAACTAGCAGCCACAGCCCCCTACAATATTGTTAATCCATCTATCTGCTTCCATCTGTCTGTGTTGCCGATCTTAAATTGTCTGGAATGTTGCTTGCCTAGGAGGAATTGTTGCTCATGCCAGGCAAATTACTAACGATAGACTGTTGTAAGTTATATTTGAAATCAGTTTTTGACCCAGTTAGACAACTTGTCATAGCTGAACATACTTATTTGTTTTTATTCAAATTTACTTGATGACATAATAAGTAAAGGTAGCACTTCTTATAATTCTTTACTTCGTCTGTGCAAAATAAATCTGTTTTCAGATTTGCTGCTTGGGTCACAGCTGTGTGGCATTAGATCCACTCACAGCTGTGTGTGTGTGGGAGGGTGAGTAGGTTTTTTTTGCTATACTTCAAATTAAAGTAGGTGCCTGTGTCAGCGCTGGCATGCGTGTGCTTTACAGCACGTGTGCATCAGCGCTTAGTCGGCGCAGGTTGCTTGTGCCGGTCATGGGGGTGGTGGTGGACTGGCAGGATTCAGTTGCAGATCTTAATAAAAATACAAGCAGATGATTACAGGCAAACTTTAAAGCAAAAATAATTCCCTAACATGCCAAAATCATACTTTTCCTTAATTGTAATTACTCATAAGAACATAAGAACATAAGAAGAGCCCTGCTGGATCAGGCCAAAGGCCCATCTAGTCCAGCTTCCTGTATCTCACAGCGGCCCACCAAGTGCCCCAGGAAGGCATGAGACTACAAGATGCTTGCATCCTGTTGCCACTCCCTTGCACCTGGTACCAGTAGCCCATCACCTATGTAAGGAGGTTGCACAATCCATCATTGCCTATAGCCCACGATGGACCTTTCCTCCAGATATCTGTCCAATCCCCTCTTGAAGGCATCAAGACCAGATGCCATCACCACCTCCTGTGGCAAGGAGTTCCACAGATTAACTACCCGCTGGGTAAAAAAGTACTTCCTTTTATCTGTTTTAACTCTCCCAACCCTCAGTTTTAGCGGATGCCCCCTGGTTCTGGTGTTTTGAGAGAGGGAAAAGAACATCCCCCTATCGACTCTATCCCTTCCATGCATAATTTTGTATGTCTCAATCATGTCCCCCCTCAGGCGCCTTTTTTCTAGACTGAAGAGCCCCAAACGCTGCAGTCTTTCTTCATAAGGGAGGTGCCCCAGCCCCGTAATCATTTTTGTCGCTCTCTTCTGCACCTTTTCCAACTCCACTATGTCCTTTTTAAGATGCGGCAACCAGAACTGGACACAATATTCCAGGTGTGGCCTTACCATCGATTTGTACAATGGCATGATAATATTGGCTGTTTTATTCTCAACCCCTTTTTTAATTACCCCAAGCATGGAATTGGCCTTCTTAATTGCTGACGCACACTGGGTCGATACCTTCATTGAATTGTCCACCAGCACCCCAAGATCTCTCTCCTGAGCTGTCACAGACAGCTGAGAACCCATTAGCCTATAGGTGAAGTTTTGGTTTTTTGCCCCAATGTGCATCACTTTACATTTGTCTATGTTGAAACGCATCTGCCATTTGGCTGCCCATTCCCCCAACTTGGAGAGATCCTTCTGGAGCTCTTCACAATCCTTTCTGGTTTTTACCACCCGGAAAAGTTTTGTGTCATCCGCAAACTTGGCCACCTCACTGCTTATCCCTGTCTCCAGGTCATTTATGAATAAGTTGAAAAGCACGGGCCCCAAGACAGATCCCTGGGGCACTCCGCTTTTCACCTCTCTCCATTGTGAAAATTGCCCATTGACCCCCACTCTCTGTTTCCTGGCCCTCAACCAATTCTGGATCCATAAGAGGACCTGCCCTCTTATTCCCTGACTGTGAAGTTTCTTTAGCAGTCTTTGGTGGAGGACCTTGTCAAATGCCTTCTGAAAATCTAGGTATATGATATCCACAGGTTCACCCACATCCACGTGCCTGTTGACCTTTTCAAAGAATTCCAAAAGGTTTGTGAGGCAAGACCTACCCTTACAGAAGCCATGCTGACTTTCTTTTAGCAGTACTGGTTCCTCTACGTGTTTTAGGATTTTATCTTTGATGAGGCTTTCCACCATCTTACCCGGAACAGACGTTAGGCTGACCGGCCTGTAGTTTCCAGGGTCCCCCCTTCTCCCTTTTTTAAAGATTGGCGTGACATTGGCTATCCTCCAATCCTCTGGCACCGTGGCCGTTTGAAGGGACAAGTTGCATACTCTAGTTAAGAGGTCAGCAACTTCGTTCTTTAGTTCCTTAATTACTCTTGGGTGTATACCATCTGGGCCTGGTGACTTATTTATATGTAGTTTATCAATTTGATCTAAAACATCTTCTTTATTAACCAGTATCTGATTTAATTCCTTCGTTAGGAAGGGCTGTTCAGGCTGTGGTATCTGCCCAAGTTCTTCTGCTGTGAAGACGGACGCAAAGAATTCATTTAATTTCTCTGCAATCTCCAAGTCCCCTTTTATCTCCTCTTTCCCTCCCTCACCATCCAGCGGGCCAACCGCCTCTCTGGCAGGTTTTCTGCTTCTAACATATTTGAAGAAGCTTTTATTATTCCCTTTTATGTTGCTAGCCATGCGTTCCTCAAACGCTTTCTTGGCCTCCCGTATCACCTTCTTACTTGTCTTTTGCCAGAGTTTATGTTCTTTTTTATTCTCCTCACTGGGGCAAGACTTCCATTTACGGAAGGAAGCTTCTTTGCTCTTTACAGCTTCTCTAACTTTGTTTGTCAGCCATGCAGGCACCCTCCTGGACCTTGTCAAACCCTTCTTTCTTTGCGGTATACACTTCCGCTGGGCCTCTACTACTGTTTTTTTTAAACAGCCTCCACGCAGCCTGGAGGGATTGGACTCTTTTTACCTTCCCTTTCAATTTCTGTCTAACTAGTCTCCTCATCTGAGGGAAATCTGCCCTTCGAAAGTCAAGGGTTCTTGTGTCAGATTTGCTCTGCACTCTATCCTGGACATGCATGGCAAAACCAATCGCAGCATGGTCACTGTTCCCCAATGGCTCAGTAACACTTACATCCCTAACTAGGTCCCGAGTACCACACAATATTAAATCCAGAGTCGCCTGTCCTCTGGTCGGCTCCATGACTAGTTGCTCTAAGGCACAGTCATTCAGCTCGTCAAGGAATCCGGTCTCTCTTTCTTGACCAGAGCAGCAGTTGACCCAGTCAATATGAGGATAATTGAAGTCCCCCATGATTACAATCCTGCCTCTCTTGGTCACTGCTCTGAGTTGTTTCCTCATTTCAAGGTCACCTTCAAGTTTTTGATCGGGAGGACGATAGCACACCCCCACTATTGCATTGCTCTTACGGCCCGGCAGTTTAACCCACAGTGACTCCATGGTGGAGTCCGGCCCACCTTCAGTTTCTACTCTGCTGGATTCTATCCCTTCTTTGATATAGATGGCCACCCCTCCGCCAACACGCCCTTCCCTGTCCCTCCTATAGAGTTTATAGCCTGGGATTACAGTATCCCACTGGTTCTCTGCATTACTCCAAGGACTACTTGCAAAGCTTTTTTTAACTTGTTCTTAATCCCCAAGACGTAAGCAAGAATTTGGCTGTAGCCAGGTGTGATCTTGGAGGAAGCCAGGCTAGATCTCACCCGACCATACCTGGACTTGATCTTAATTAAGAAACTTTGTCTTGTGATTGGATGGTTTGCACTCACCTGAGCACTTCTGCCTGCCCTCGTATCAGATCAGGTGACTTGGATGTCCATTTGACTAGTTCATATCAACTGCAGGAATTGGTCTGACAAGTTCTGTTGTCCTGACTGAACCCAGAAACAGCAAGTTCTCCTTGACACTGATTTCCAAGTGTTTCAAGGAAGTCTTTCCTATTGTATCCTGTGTTAACCGAAATAACTGGGGGTGGGAAATGCAAGGGAGTTCAATCTTCACAGCCCAATTGAAGGAAACAAATGGGTACCCTTGCTGTTCTTTAAGAGAACCCAATTAGCACCCTTTTTATGAATAATGTTTTCATGTTATTTTGACCAGAAAATCCTTGAGCATTCATTTTGCTGCTGTTGTGTGTATTTCATTGACAGTATTTCATTGACAGACAAAATGTAAACCATTCTTCCCTAAATCTATTACTTGTGAAATAAGTGTAGTGCACGTTTGAAAAGAAGACTTGTGAGAGTATTCCATAAATATTGAAATAATTCATTGAATTATTGAACAAAATTCATATTTCTTGAGGAAGTATGCACTAACTGCTTGCTTTAACAACAAAAACCTAATTATTTGCAATTGAAAATAGAAACTTTAGGTTAAGTAAGAGACATAATGCAAGATGTGCTTCTCAACCTGAAGAATTATGTCAATTTATGCAGAACTAGTAGTAGTAGTAGTAATCTTTATTTACGGTCAAAGACCAGCACAAAATTAAAACATACAATAGAGGGCCTACATGGGCCAAATATACTAAACAAGCATCCTAGTTAAAAGAATAAAATTAAAACCTTCATTTGATTCTCTGGCACATGCAGAACTAGAAGTTATCTACTACAATCCAGGTGATTTCACAGGTCAATAATCTTTCACAGAGATGAAGGGGTGGCAGTACAGTTGTTTTGCATTATTTAATCACAGTATTGTTAAAATGCGAGATTGTTAATACAAGAGTGACTGATTTTGTGAACATATTTGTTTCTGGAAACTGCAGAGTATTTTTGTGGGTGTGTTGTCTTGCATCATACTGAGTTTTGGAGGAGACAGATGTGCTTTCCATTGTAAACCTCAGTACAATCTTCCCCTCCCATGAATTCTCTCAGAGGGCTTTGAGGAAGATTCTTTTATGCCTCACTTGGTTTTTGAAACAGGCAGAAATAGTGTAAAGATTTGAGGGAGGGAAAAGTCAAAGGATCATAACTAACTTGGCAATTTGGCCAGTCGGCCTTTCTGTTGGATTTGTGTCAGTGATTTTGCTGGTGTAGATCCAAGGAGCCTTATTGGAATGGAATTATTGGAATGAATTCCCCTTACCCTGGGTTACAGTCAGCCCCGACCCCATGCTGGATGTGGGGTAGATTGGCTGGCCTCCCTGTTCCAGCCCGGGTGAGAATTGGGCTGCCTGTGGGGTATTGAGTAGTAATTTACAAATCAGCTGGCAATATGGGTCTTAAGAGATACAACATTCTTTTTCTGAGTGTCCTTGATAAAATTGGTAAACTAATAATTGATAGAAAAAAGGTTTGCTTCTCAGCTATGAAGAAAATTGAGGATTTTGTTGACATGTTTCATCTTTTCAGGGTTAACAGAATGTACACTTTTGTACAAATAGTATGCATACGAATAAGAACTTGGAAATGCTGAAATAGAAGTATTTCTTACTATAGTTTTTTCCCCTCTGGTCATCTGGCTGTGTTAGAAATATGGTTTTATAGGAATAAGTGAAAAGTAAACCACTGGGCTCTATGATTTTGTGGTATTAAAGTTTGGCTTTCTAGCGGTCAATTACCTTTGCAGAATAAATTGGGACTGTTGCAAAACAGATGTAGTTAAATTTCTGCTTTCTTTGGGACTTAAGTTTTATTACTTCTTTTCTGGGAACGTTCAATTATTTTCTAATATGTGTTAATAAAACACAGATGTTCTTCAGGAATTAATTTCTATACAATCCCACTTCTACAGAAAAAAGGACATTAAAGCTTAAAATGCTTCTGTGTCTCTTAACATGTGCTACATTTTTAATCTTCAAAACATCCTTTTTCTGGGAGACAAACTACATTCCATAACCTGTAGTTAATTCTGTAGGGTATGAGGGAATCTGTGCAGAGTTCTGCGCGATAGCTTTGAACATTCGAAAGGGTATTAAAACTGAACAAGAATCTTAATTCTTAAGGCAGTGGTTCCCAAAGTCGTCCTCAGACATTGGGAACCTGATGAGTGCTTGCGGGGCCTGGGGTTGTAGGGGTGTCCCGATGGCTCCATGGGACACCCAGGGACAGTGGTGCCAACTTGCTTTCATAAATGTGGGTGCCCATGACCACGCCCCTTGACATAATAGCCATGTCCTCCGGAGCCCAAGTCTACCAGCTATACTTAACAATGGGTCGGGAGAGCAGACATCGTGCACATGTGCCAGGAGTTAAAATGGCGTCGCGCACTTCACTAGTCTGTCTCCCAAAGACCGTGCGGGTTAGCTGTGGGTCCTTTGGAGAGGATTGGATGTAGGTGCTGGATGCCGAGGGGGCTGGCATTAACTTGGGGGCTCTGCCCCCACGAGAAAAAACCCGTGTACGCCCAAAGCCCCAGAGCCCCCCCAGATGGCGCCCATGCCCAGGGGCTGTCGGGCTTACCTGGGGGTCACGCTGATGTCTGAGGGGGTACTGTCATGCGAAAGTATCTTCTACATCGCAGAGGCCTGCCGAGAATGGCCCAGTTTTGTTTCCCAATAGTGGGTCGCAACCCACAGATTGGGAAGCACTGATTTAAGTTGTATTATTTCATATCTCCAGACCCCCAGTGATTTTTATAGATGCCAAATTACTTCCAAAATGGCTCTTTGAATTAGTGAGGTATGCCCTCCTATAGATGACACTATATAAATAAAAATGCCACAAAGATCCAATACTGAATCCAGTGAATGCAATAACAGAAAAATTGTGACAGTGTTGTAGAAATGGTGGGATTTCCAGAAGCTGCTTATTATTTGAAAATATTATGTTTTGGTAAAAAAAGTTCTTGCTCATGTAGTAAAGAGTGAGAAAATGGTTCCCTGTCCCCGAAGGCAGTGGTTCCCAAACTCACTGGGGCTGTGGCACCCTTTGAACTAACAGTGGTGCCATGTGGCCTCTTCTTCCCAGCTGGCATTACATGAGATCTTGCAAAAACAGCATGAGATTTCATGCAATGTTGGCCTGATGAGCTGGGAAGAGGAGGCTACACAGAGTTATTGTGAGTGCACCACGACACACACACTTCGGGAACCTCTGCCCAAAGGGTTTCCAATTTTAAAAAAGAAATGGGCGGAGGAGGGAGACACCTGAATTGGCCATTGGGAGAAATGCTCTGTGGGAATGTATAGGGACTGTCATTCTTCCTCTGCTAAATTTAAGTGGGCTACCATTTTTAAGGGTGCCTTACTATCCAGCTAGCAGGTGGGGAACCCTATCTCCTTTTGAATATTTGAAGTGTGATTACACTAAGTGTGCAGGTGAGGAGGGGGGCAGCAGGCCCATCCCCAACCTCTGTCCTCTCTATGTACTGTTCATAAACCCTGGAATTAGATTTGTGTGTGTACAATCAGGAAGCGTGCTCTTTATAGGATTTCCCTTCATATGAATAGTTCTTACATCCATTGGATCTGTGCAGACTAACTATACAGTACATGAATTGAATTGAGTGTCTGCAAAAGCTTACTACTTTGCTCAAATAATTGGGAGAGTGTTCTGATTTGTCTATTGCAAAATAAGTGAATTAGAAAGCTCACTGTAAGGTGTGTACGGTGTCCAGCTGTATGCATAAGGCTAACTGTTTTAGTTTGTCAGGAACAATGCTAGGTTTCTAGGATCCTGGGGTAGTCCTGCACTGGGTCCTCTGTGGTATTGGGCCTCCATGCCTTCCCAAGCTTACCAGCAAAAGCTAGCTACTCCTCCCACCCTTTCTATTGGCAAATGGATGGAATTTTCAGTGGTGACAGCTTCTCCTTCCCACCTTCAGAGAGGAGCTGCTGTTGCATCCTGCCCTCTGCATCCTTGTGGGGAAACGGAGACCTACAGTGTGGTGCTTACTAGAATGAACCAGTTTGTACATCACTGCCAACTGGGCCCTTATATTCTTAATGAATTAAGGAGCTGCTTAGCTAGGGTGTGTATTGTGCATGCCAGGGAACCCGCACCTAGGTGAAATAAAGGTCTGTGCAGAAACTCCCAGCAGCCTATTTTGCTCAATACCATCTGCATGGCCATGACCAAGGGGAGGTTCAAGAGGCTAACCCTGTATTTTCTGCTTCTGGATTAGACGATCAGCAAAGTAAACTCTTGAACCTTCAGAATTCTATATATGGCTTGAGCCAGTGCATGCTTTGTCCAGCATTTCTGGCATTAACATTTTTGAAACTGCCCCTTGAATAATCTGTGGATATTGCTGGCAAACTAGATTATAAAATTGTGTTACTTGGCAGGGGTATATTAAACTTAAAAGTAGAAGGAGAAAAGCAGGATACAAACTGAGTACTAGTCTAGGGCGCAGTTATTTTTTATTTATTTATTTTATTTATTAATAGATTTTTACCCCGCCTTTTGTGCCCGAAGGCACCCAAGGCGGCATTACAAAATATATATATTAAAAAATACAACATAACAATTAACATTAAAAACAGTTAAAACAGTATTAAACAACAATAACAAAAAATAAAAACCACAAACAATTTAAAATAGTTTAAAAACAAAACAAAAAACAAAAAACAAACCCTGTGAATCATAATAACCAGCCGGTCAACCTGTCAGCAGTTAAAAGCTTTTTGAAATAAAAAGGTCTTCAGCCCCCGCCGAAATGTAAACAAAGAGGGAGCAGTTCTCAATTCTAGGGGAAGGGTGTTCCAAAGTTGGGGGGCCACCACCGAGAAGGCCCTCTTCCTGGCCGCCACCCCTCTCACTTCTCCTGGCGGCGGCACAGTCAAAAGGGCCCCCCCAGATGATCTAAGAGTACAGGTTGGATTGTATGGAAGGAGGCGGTCCCTCAAATACCCCGGACCCGAGCCGTAAAGGGCTTTAAAGTTCAAGACTAGCACTTTGAATTGGGCCCGGAACAGAACCGGCAGCCAGTGTAGTCGCCGAAGCAACGGCTCGACAGAGTCAAACCGACGTGCCCCAGCAACCACCCGAGCCGCCGCGTTCTGTACTAGTTGTAATTTCCGGACCGTCTTCAAAGGCAGCCCCACGTAGAGCGCATTGCAATAATCTAATCTAGATGTCACTAGGGCATGGGTCACAGTGGCCAGGTCCACACAGCTCAGGTACGGCCGCAGCTGGCGGATCAGCCGAAGCTGAGCAAAGGCTCCCCTGGCCACAGCCGCCACCTGGAACTCCAGGTGTAGCTGTGAATCCAGGAGAACCCCCAAGCTGCGAACCTGCTCCTTCAGAGGAAGTGCAACCCCATTCAGAGCAGGACGATAATCCAATACCCGAGCTGTGGATTTCCGAACCAAAAGCACTTCTGTCTTATCCGGATTTAATTTCAGCTTGTTCGCCCGCATCCAGCCCCCAACGGCCTCCAGACAGCGATTCAGGACCTCAACCGCCTCCTCAGAATCAGGGGGAAAGGAGAGATAAAGTTGGGTGTCATCAGCATATTGATGGCACCCCACTCCAAACCCCCGGATGACCTCTCCCAGCGGTTTCATGTAGATGTTAAACAGCATGGGGGATAAGATGGAACCTTGCGGCACCCCAAACCTAAGAGGTCGGGGTGCCGAACAAGCGTCCCCCAGCACCACCTTCTGGGATCTGTCAGTCAGGAAGGAGCGGAACCACTTCAAAACAGTGCCTCCAAGCCCCAACCCGGCCAGCCGACCCAGAAGAACACCATGGTTGATGGTGTCGAAAGCCGCCGAGAGGTCCAGCAGGACTAACAGGGTCGCACTTCCCCCGTCCATCCCCCGGCGAAGGTCATCCACCAAGGCGACCAAGGCGGTCTCTGTCCCGAACCCCGGCCTGAAGCCAGATTGGAATGGGTCCAGATAATCCGTTTCCTCCAGAACCCTCTGAAGCTGGGACGCCACCACCCGCTCAATCACCTTGCCCAGAAATGGGATATTAGAGACTGGCCGAAAGTTGTTTAAATTTGTGGGATCCAGGGAGGGCTTCTTCAGGAGAGGGCGAACCATCGCCTGCTTCAAAGCAGGCGGGAGCACCCCCTCCTTCAGAGATGAGTTCACCACCCTCCCCGTCCACTCGGCCAGCCCTCCCCGGGCAGCTCTAATTAGCCATGCCGGGCAAGGGTCGAGCGGGCAAGCAGCAGGTCTCACACTCCAGAGAATCCTGTCCACATCCTCAGGCTCTACAAGCTGAAAAGAATCCCAAATTGGAGGATAGACAGGTTCCCCAGGGACATCACTAGATATGCCCACAGCGGCGTCCAAGTCATGCCGGATCTGATCGACCTTATCTGTAAAGTATTTAGCGAACTCGTCACAGCGAGCCTTCGTGTGCTCCTCCCTACCAGTAAGGGGGGCAAGATGTAGATAACTGCGGACCACACGGAAAAGCTCAGCCGGACGGTTCTCTGCAGATGCAATGGTGGCAGAGAGGTGTGCCCTCTTAGCTGCCACCACTGCTCTGGAATAAGCTTTTAATTGGGCCCTAGCCCGTGTCCGGTCAGATACGGCACGAGTCTTTCGCCACCGACGCTCTAGTCGTCTGCTCTGCCGCTTCATCGTTCGCAGCTCCTCAGAAAACCAAGGAGCCGCTCTGATTCTGCAACTGGGCAGCGGACGCTCAGGAGCGATCTCATCCAGGGCCCTGGCCATCTCCGTATTCCAGAGGTCGACCAGGGCACCGGGTGGATCACCAACTCTGGCAACAGGAAAGTCCCCCAGAGCCCTCAGGAATCCATCTGGATCCATCAGCCTCCGAGGGCGGATCATAAAATGTGATCCCCCGCCATTGCAGAGGTGAGAAGCCGCGACAAGCCTAAATCCCACCAGACAGTGATCTGTCCATGACAAAGGAGTGATCTTAATCTCCTCCACCTCCAGATCACCATCAACCTGCCCCGCAGTAAACACCAGGTCCAGCGTGTGTCCCGCATCATGCGTAGGGGCAGATATTCTTTGAGACAGACCCATGGTTGCCATGGAGGCCATGAAATCCTGAGCCGCAGGTGTTCCCGGGGCCTCAGCATGGACATTAAAGTCCCCCAACACCAGAAGGCGGGGGGACTCCAACACCACGCTCGAGACCAGCTCCGTCAGCTCAGGCAGGGAGACTGCTGGGCAGCAAGGCGGGCGGTACACCAGCAGAATCCCTGTTCTGTCTCGCCCCTCCAACACAACGCGGAGGCACTCAAACCCGGTGGACTGCTGAACAGGGTATCTGGTGAGACAGATGGAATCCCGATAGACCATCGCAACCCCACCTCCCCGCCCCTGTAGTCGTGGCTGCTGAAGTACCCGGAAACCCGGCGGACAAATCTGGGAAAGATTAACCCCTCCCAGCTCATCCAACCAGGTCTCCGTGATACATACCAGGTCGGCTTTCTCCTCCAATATTAAATCATGGATAAGAGCGGTTTTGTTATTCACCGACCTGGCATTCAGAAGCAGCAGCTTCAGACTCAGGGGACTGTTGCCAGAAGTACCAGGGGTCAGAGGGATGGGGGAAGGGCCAGAAAGAGGGACAGTCTGTCTACGACTGACCCTCCTTCTCCTGTAATGTCTGGCCCTGCCCCCACCGCCATACCTTCCGTAACCCGTAACTCTGCTGATGGTGGCCTCCCTCCCCTCCCCTGAGCTCCCTCGAGGTGTCAAACACATAATTCCGGCGGGAGCGACCTACAAGCCAACCACCAGCACAGATACAGAAAAACTAAAAACACAGCCACACAACACACACTCCCACTAAAAAACCAATGCAGCAGTCCTCACCCCCCTCACACTGAGGCTTGGGCTGCTGCAGGCCTCTGCCCCTCTCTCACTGAGGCAGAGGTCCACTCTCCTTCCCTCCCTGCCCCCCTCTCACAGAGGCAGGGATAGCCTTCCACTCTCCTGGCCAGACTCTCACTCCGGCCAGGAAGTCACAATCATATTATCACTCACTCAGTTAAAACGGCTGGTGGTGGCTTGCTGACAGGCGACAAGGCTCCAAAACTAAAAGCGTGGCTGGAGCCTGATGATCCACGGGAGATGACCTCAGAGGGAAGCAGCAGCAGACGTTCGTGGCTCCCGGCTCAGCTCCCCAGGCGAAGAGCCACGGGCAAAGAGCCCTTTTATTTGGCTCTTGCCCTTCGGCTCGCGCCTCTGGCCAGCCAAAGGCTTAAGATGGTCCAACTTGCCTGGAGGGGAAAAG
>JAJKFI010033020.1:0-21813 GCA_029204185.1 Lerista edwardsae | reverse complement strand
TGTGTGTGTGTGTGTGTGTGTGTGTGTGTGTGTGTGTGTGTGTGTGTTGTAACTTGCTTCTCTCCTTCCCTCCCTCCTGCAGCTTCACCAGCATAATTGGAATCGGTGTTGGAGCTGGTGCCTACGTCCTGGCCCGTTACAGCGTAAGTGGCCCAGAGGGGCGTGGAGGCGGAGTCTGAATTCGCCACTAGGAGGAGCAGGGGAGGGGCAAACATTACACAAATATTCACCCCGCCAAATTGATGTGGTGAAATCGCCTCAGGGTCATTTGAACACCTCAGAACGTCATGAGATGGTTCCCAAACTGTGAGCCGTGGAACTCGGAGGAGTCACGGAAACCAGCTAGGGGAGCCGCAGAATCCTCTCAAAAAAACTGCCATCCTATACAGTTTGTAGGATTGTAGCCCTGATGGGGAACTGTGGGCAATGGCCCCATAGGTCAAGGGCACCACCAGTTGAAAAAGTTTGGGAACCACTGAAGTAATGTGAACATCATGCCACAGAATGGGGCCAAATAGTTGACTGGCACCGTTCAGTCAAACAGATCATATAGCCCTGCTAGGATAGAGTTGTGGCATTTAAATATTGTTATTAATATTAATATTATGTTATGTTTAAGATTAGTTACGTGCCGCTTCTCGACAAAAAGGTTCACAGATCACTTTACACGGCAAAATGAACCCAGAAATGGTTCCCTGTCCCAAGAAGGGCCACAGTCTAAAAAGATGCAGATGGGTTATTTGGGGTGAGTCGGAGTGTGGTGGAAATATGAGTCCAGCATGGATGCCACAGCAGAGCTGGTACCACGTAGTAGTTCAGAGGCTGGGCTGGGAGCCAAAAATGCCCCTGCTTCCAGTCTCACCTTGGCCTAAATATATTGAATACAGATCAGACCAAAGGCCGAACTGTGCCCTGATTTCTAAACCAGCCAACCAGGGGACTCCAGCAAGCCTAGGAGCCAGATATGAAGGCTCTGGCTGCCCACCATAGCACCTGGTATTCAGAGGTGTGCTGATATTGGTTGTCGATAGACACAGCCTTTATAAATTTCAGCAGCTTTTATTTCTCTACCTCTTTCAGTGCTACAATATTCCAGGGCTATAAAACCTTTCCTGAGATGGGGTTGCATAGTACTTCAAGTGTAACCACGTTGTAGCAATGTGGTGATGATGGAACTGCCAGTCCTATTTCCCTTCCCTTTCCTAATAATTCCCAGCATCCACTTAGTTTTTTGCCTCTTAAGATATTGGGGGGGGGCGGTTGTCCCCTGCACATTGTTCTGCTTTATGAAGCCTGGTTGGTGGCAGTGCACAGCAGGGGGCTAGCCTGGCTTTTCTCTGTAGTGGAACTCCCTGCCACATGAAATACATTTGGCTCCCTCCCTCCCTGGAAGCTGACAACATTCTTGTTCCATTTGCCGGCTTCCATTGATCTCCATCTCCTGGCATTGATGGTTTTCTTTGCTTTACATGCTGCTTGTTGTTTAAAGTTGTGCTAAATTAATATGTTGTCTACTGCATTTTTATGATGTTCGGAAGCTTTGAGAAAGGCAGGGTAGAAACCTTTTCAATTCAATCATACGGTATGCTGAGTTCTCACCCCCACCCCATTTGCAGGGAGATTTTTATATGGCAAAGATTCAAACGTGTTATCTTCCACCCATAATCCAAAGTGGCTCTGTCTATTTAAGCCCCCTGTCCCTACGTACTCTTCCCCTGCCTCATTGTGCTACTTGTAGAAACCCAAAGTGATATATAGGAAAGCCTTTGAACATATGGAGGTCCTGTATAAAAACTGTACCTGAGGATTATTATTATTATTTATGATTAGCATGTCGTTCCCTCCCCACAGCTCTCTCACCCAGACACTGTGGAGGGCTTGGTTCTGATCAACATTGACCCTAATGCCAAGGGCTGGATGGACTGGGCTGCTCACAAGGTGAGGCTGGTGTGTGTGTGTGTGTGTGTGTGAGAGAGAGAGAGAGAGAGAGAGAGGGAGGGAGGGAGGGAGGGTGGGGGCAACCTGGAGTCTAATGAGTGCCTAAACATTCTTCTTGATATGATGGTTTAAAGCAGCAAACACAACTGACTCATCAGCAAACCCCATACATTAATTGAATGTCAAACTACCGTTGATTCTGGGCCAGCAGACAAGGAACAGTGAAACTGATGGACTGAAAAGAACATTCTCTTATCTGTCACAGAAAGCCTGTGGAGTTCTGTTGCTCTGTGCCCACTCTTCTTTCTGATGTTCCATCGTTTCTTCTCTCCGCTCCTCCTACTCCATCTATCACCAGCCTGGCTTTCTTCCTCTGATCTTTTTTTCCAACATGCCACACCTCGCTCTTCATTTACTAGATGGCACTCCTATGAGGGGTGTTTCTCCCCTCCGTAATAATGCACCACCTCATGGATTCCATTTTCATAGGCCCTTTCTCAGGAACATTCTGGAATTAGGGCATAATCCTAACCAACTTTCCAGCACTGGGCAATGCAGCTGTGAGGTAAGGGAACAAACTTTCCCTTACCTTGAGGAGGCCTCCATGACTGTCCCCCACCAACTGCAGGATGCAGCACATGCCCCATTGGCACAGCTATGTCAGTGCTGGAAAGCTGGTTAGGATTTGGGCCTTAATCTCTCACTCTGGCGCTAAGTGAGAACACCTTTGTTCGACCTCTCAGAGCTCCTAGAAGTTTGAGTAGCCATTTTTGGCTCTGGTTCAAGGTGCGCCTCATTTCTGCATTCCAGACCGTGGTCTTATTAAAATTCCATCCAAGGTGACTTTCTACTCCAGGGCTCTATGACCCTTGCGCCATTTTTCAAGCACCTATCACAGACCCTCGTTGGGTGCTTGTCATCTCCTGCTGGTGCAGCTTTGCAGACCAATTCCTAAAGGGCCTTTGCATCCGCCTCCACCCTTTGCCAACGCTTCTGCACCAGACGTTTCGAATGTGATGCAGCTCTGTCGTTCCCTATCATAGCCTGTTCTTCCCTATATGAATCCTGCATCTCCTCTGAGCTCATGCTGTTTTCCTCTCCAGCTAACCGGGCTCACGTCCTCCAACTCAGAGATGATCATGCAACATCTCTTCAGCCAGGTAAGGGTGGCCTGGGGGAGAGGAGGGAGGTGGTATGTGGGGCAAGGGAGGTCAGGGCAGCTTGGAGCAGTCTTGAAGCTCTTGCCTAGAAGGAGTACTCTGGTAATATGAGGTTGGTGTTGGGTAAATTTAGTCTGTAATGTTTACGGATGTTGACCTATGTACTTATTTTTAAGCCTTGCATCGGCCAAAGGGGGGGTGGATTGTGCTGTGAGCCAGATAGAAGAATGGTCTGACTCAGTGGCATAGCTAAAGTGAGGTGGGGGCACATTGCCCTGGGTGCCATTCCTTCAGCGGGTGTCAGAAGGTTTCCTGGATAAGACCTTATAAAGGCACCTCCAGCTTTTTTTTAACAAAAAACAGAAGTGTCTTCCTAAGGCCTCCAGAAGGCCTTTTGAGCCCCAGAGGGTATGGTGTGGGGCATTAAGAATTTATGGGCCCCAAGTGTCAGATGCCCAGATACACCACTTCTCTGACTTAATATGAAGCAGTTCTCTGTAGCCAGCCAATGATGCAGGATAAGTACATATGCCTGATTCTACCTCAGAAGGGGGTGGAAGAAATTTGCAGGAATGTATAACCTTATAAGTGCTTCTGTGTAAGCCCCACTGAAATGGACTGTGGCTGCTCACAAGAAGCTCCCTCGCATTTCAGTGGGGCTTGCCCAAGATAATTTTCCAGTACATAATAATAATAATAATAATAATAATAATAATAATAATAATAATAATAATACATGTATTTATATACCACCTTTCTTAAGATCACTAGATTTCTCTAATGACTGTAACTCAAGGTGGTTTACATAGGCAGACATTTATTCACAAACCTGAAGGTTTTTACAATTTACAGAAATGTTCTATCTTTCAAGAACAACACTCATACAGATCTTTCTTTCTGGATTTAGCCTTCTTTCTTAGCCACCCGTCTGTCTTCTGCTGGCTGAAGTACATTGCGCCCATGATAGGCCTCTTCTATTCTGCTGCCCCTCCACATACTCTTAGATGCACCTTCTGGGGGTGCCATCTTGCCCCCCACCCCTTGCAGCAGAGTATCTGTGTGCTTCTTTCATGGTCTGAAAAGGTTCTTTGACTTGAGGGAAGGAATGAGGAGCTTTCAGCCTCTGTTTTTCCAGCTGCAAGTCCGGGTCAGTGAACTGGGATCCCAATGCTGTTAGCGTGGTGTGAATGAGCCACTCGTATCTGTCGATTTGGCTAGTACTTACAAGTACTTCAGAATCGCAGTGGAAGAACCCTGAAGGAAGAGGAAAAAACTACCACAATGTCAGCTTCAGTTACCAGTGAAACTCGAGGGCCAGAGCCAGGTCTCCTTTGCAGGTTTGATGAAAATGAAGGAAGATGGTTTTCTTTTCTCTAAACAAGCAGCCCAGTCCTCGGTAACTGCCAGTGCAGCAATAAAGTGGCAACAGTGCACCTATGGCTGTATCCCACAGGGGAGTTGTGCCCTTTAGAGCAGTGGTTCCCAAACTGTGCGTCACAAGCCAATTTCAGGAGAGTCGTGAAGCACCTAGAGAGCAGCCATATTGAAAATATGGGAAGATGGAATGCTGGAAAGGGGGAGAGCTGTGTGGTTGTTTTGCTCATGGCAAGGTTGTAAATAGGTTTTTTTTTCCTTTCTGATTCATGTTGCTATTGGGAAATGACTGAGGAATAACTTTGGTCTTCCGTAGGAGGAGCTTTCCAAGAACAATGAGTTAGTGCATCAGCAGAGGGACATCCTGCATCATGCGACCAATTTGCCCAATATCCATCTCTACTGGAGCAGCTACAACAGGTTTGTCTAGGCAGAAAGGAGGGGCAGACAATGCTACCAGAAGACCTGAGGGAGGGTGGAGGACTAGCGAGTGGGCAGGGTGATATGTACAAATTGAGAGATCCTTTTCCCTCTATAGCAGGCATTTCCCAAACTTCTGAAGTTGAGGCACAGAGTGTTCTTTCTTTCTTTCTTTCTTTCTTTCTTTCTTTCTTTCTTTCTTTCTTTCTTTCTTTCTTTCTTTCTTTCTTTCTTTCTTTCTTTCTTAATTAGCTACTTTTAGAGGGAAAGAACAACCTACCTTCAGAGGAGCATCTCTGTATGAGTCTCTGTTCTGATCTCCTGATTGGAAGGAGGCAAAGAGGCAGCACTATGACTCAGTTGGAGGGCAACAGAGAGCATCTTTTCAGGGTGGATCATCATTCTGGTGCATCTTTGCATTGGGAGCGATTATCCAATAATGTCCAGGGCAGGGAAGCAGCAACATTTCTGCCAGAGCAAAAAAGTAAATCTCCAGGAAGTCTTCCCTGTGGAATGGCTGTTTGGGGCTCACAGGATCATTCCATGAATTCATTTCTTGTGCCCCACAAGCAGCTGGAGGAGTTACAATTCCTGCCATTTGTAGCTTTTGTTTTGGTAAACTGTAAATTTAATTTCCTACTCCTTCAGTATCTCAAAAAGGCATCACACTTTTTTTGTTCTGGCAATATGCTCAATGTCTTCAAACGTAAATCAATAGAATCGATTACTCCAGTTAAAAGGTGACTACGGAAACCTTTGGAGATGATTAATCACCGTATGGTGGATGTAGACAGAGCTGGGTGTATGCTGTGACTCAGCAGCAGCTCTAAAAAATGCAGAACGTGATGCTGGTTGCAAAATGAAACAGCCCAGGAATCACAGCATTTTTTTTAAAGTAAAGCTTCTAGTCCTTATGGCTGAAAAAAATATACTTGAAGGGCAAAGACATTGGGCTGGCCAAATGAGATTTTCAGGTGTTGAGATCCGGCTACAGTGGCCTGCAGGGGCGGATCTAGTCAAAATGGCGCCCGGGGCACCCAATAGAAGTGCGCCCCCATGGGAGCCCAGGTCTACCTACCAGAAGCAGCCCCGGGTAGACAGTCTACCCATTAGAAACGACTGCAGGTAGACCTGGGCTCCCCTCGAGGGAGCCCAGGTCTATTCGCGGCTGGTCCCAATGGGTAGACCTGGGCTCCGGAGCCCAGGTCTACCCGCACAATGTTGTGGGGGCCACTGGCACCCCCCTAGACGGCCCCAAGACGGCGCCCAGGGCTCGTGCCCCCCCTGCCCCCCCTAGATCCGCCACTGGTGGCCTGTGAAACTTTTCACTTCTTCCTGCACCTACTAAGACCAAAATAAATAGTACAAAAGAAAAGAAATTGTAATGTGGCATAATGCATACCAGCTGCATCAGCAATCTTTTCTGAATGCAAAATCTGGATTGCCTGCCTGCACAGTTTTGATGGTCCAGGATATAGATAATGTTACCAACACCTGAGTTTGAAGGGTGTCCATATGTGATTAAGAGGAGAGGCAGGGATACTTTTGGTATCTGTCAAATTTGTTCCTGCAGTAGACCTGTTTAGGGCCCTTCCAGCTCAGGTGTTAGCAACCCTTATACAAGGGGGAACAAGCAGGTGCGGAGCACAGCTGTGGGATGGGGAGTGCAGAAGGGGCAGAGGAAGTATAAGGAGCTGAGCTTATAGGCTGAAAGAAAGAAATTGACAAGCCCTCTCTCCTTCTCACACAGCCGCAGAGACCTGAGCTTGGAGCGTGGAGGAGACATCACCTTCAAGTGAGTGCCAGCCAGCCCCTGGATCTTTCTTCATCCTCTTAGCTTAGCGATTGATCTTGTTCTTCCTACCAGTGACATGCAGTGATGTTCCAGGGTTGGGGGGAAGGCAGACCCAGAAGTACGGTGGTGGCATGATGATGTCATACCACAAGGCATTCAGGGGGATACCCCAACACCTGTGCCATCACAGTGGAGGCTGCGCTCTTGTCTGTCGTAGCTCTAGCCTCTCGGAGAGACTTGGAAAACTAGTTGCAATGACAGCTCTGCTGTGATCGCACAACCACTCAGAACCTGGGTAGAACATATGCGCAATCGCAGGTTGAGCTGTCATTGCTGCAAGCTCTAGTCTCTCCCTATCTGTGAGTTTATTTTCATTGGCGCAGGACAGGACAGGGGAGGAAATACATCTATAGTTGCCATAATTACTTCTAACTGGGTTCACAAGCACTTAACAGGTGCTTGTTAATTGTGGAAGCTTTTTCCAATGCCAAGCCTGTGGGTCCCCTACCTCTCATGTACCTATTAAAGGCAAGGGAATCTCTGATGGAAAAGTAAGTTGTTGCTCTCTGGATGAGTTTTCAAAGTGGCCACCACAAGCTGGACAGTTATTTTCTCCCATCTGTCCAAAGAGAGAGAACAATTATACATTTTTATCTGATCCTTCTTTCAAGCTTTCATCTGTACAAACAGTGTGGATGAGTTTAATCCACATTAGTGACCAGGGAGTGTGTGTGTGTGTGTGATGTTTCTACCAGAGGTGGCTCTAAGGGGGGGGGCAAATCTGTAAGTTTTGCAAGAAGCCTTACCCTGTTATGTAAATCCCTCCTCTCCCTCACCAGTAAGCAATGCCAAGATGTTGCTGTTCCTTGTGAGGATTGGCTAGAACAGTGCAGGAGAGGAGTGTTTTGCACTGCAAGGTAAGGCTTCTTGCAAAACTTACAGATTTGCCCCCCCCCTTAGATCCACCTCTGGTTTATACTTGTAGCTTACCCTAGTCCTCCTTTAAGAAAGATGTCCAGGAAAAGATTGTCAACTGACTAGGGGAAAAAAACCACCCTGGATTGTTTTCCTTCCTAAACCAGCAGCTTGGAATGCAGGAATCAGCTGGTGAGCTTTTCACAGCATAGAGATAAACACTATCACTGCTAATGTTTCCAGATTTAGCTGGTGTTAAAGGCATAGGAACAGTGGCTAGTTGAAAAATTGGCAAGCCTTTACATAAATGGTTGGCATTTCCATGTTAACAGAAACCCAGTATAAGTAATTAACACTCTCTAGAAGAAAAAGCAGAAGGCTTTGGGGGCTGATTTTTTTTTTCCAACGACAGCATTGTCCTATACATCTCTGCTTCCTGATTTTTCATCCTAATTAATCTTATGCCGGATTAATTAGATGCAAGTCTGTTCCATTTTTCAAATCATTTTCTTTTTTCTTTTTTTTACCCCAAAACCTCAGGGACTCACTTGCATGATTAATTAAGCCAAAATAAAAAAAGTGTGACCTTGTGAATAACTCCTAGAGGTGCCAAGAGGGAGACAGAAGTCACGCTCCTAACCCAGAGAGAGACTAAAAATAGAGATTTTGGGGGGTTGTGTCTGATTGGATGAAGCCATTTTTGGGCTGCAGCTTTTGTGTATGTTCTTCTGTTTTAACTGATCCTCACTAAACAGGTTTTGGGACAAGGGTTGGTATCTTTGAAAAGTCCTTGAAACTCCCCAGATCCCAGTGCCCTAGAAGGCCCTCCAAAAACTAGAGTCAACCTCCTTGCTTAAATTTTTCCTCTACTGAGATTTCTGGGTGTGCTAGCGATGCTCTCTCCTCTTGGCTGCTATTTAGTCTGTCTGTTGGCTTGAGCAATTAAAATCAAAGAAAAAAGGGGGGGTGCTCCAGGATGGTGTAGTGATTTGAGAGTTGGTCTAAGACCTAGAAGATCCAGGTTCAAATCCCTGCTTAGCCAGGAAGCTTCCTGAGTGACCTTGGGCCAGTCACTATCACTCAGGCTTGCCTGCCTTACAGGGTTGTTGTGAGAACAGAAGGAGGGGAGGAACCCTGTACATCACCCCAAGCTCCTTGGAGGAAGGGCGGTATAAAAATGTGAACAATAGATAACATCACACCTACAGTGAAGAAAGATCTCTGGCAATGATACATTGTTCATCTTCCCTTAGCTTTCTTCTCAGCGGCTTGTTCCACTTAGGTGTTGGGAGGGGGATGAGCAGGGAAACCGCCACTTAGAAGAGAGATATGGGGAAATAAAGAAGAGAGAAAGACAGCCAGCAGCAACTCCATCTGGTGTGTCTACCATTTCTGTGCCTTCAGGCTTTCTCCCTTGGTGGGGGAGACGTCAGAATTCTCAGTCAGAGCCATATTGTGCAGAATCTTGCGCTTGGGCCAACGTGGCTTCTCTCCCCAGTTTCACCATCAGGCCACCAAGGCACCATCAGGACAACAGAGTGAGCAAGCCCTGACTTTTCCAATTTGTAACTCTGAGGGTAGGTTTCTCGGAAACGTCTCAGCTGTCTCCTTATCTCAGGTCTCCACGTGGTGGTGACAGCAGGGTGGTTTCTTGGAATCCACTCCTAGAAGTTTGTTTTCACCTACTTGTTTCTGGTCCTCTCCATTAAATACCAGCAGTGGCTGGGGTGGTGGTGGTGGTGGAAATCTGGATCAGGGCAGTGACATGGAAGTAAAGGCACCCCCAATTTCAGCTGCTATTTCCTCCAGGAGGGGAGCTTCCATCAGTGCCAACAGAAAACAGCAGCTGCAGAGATGTCTGATCCAAATCAGGACCATGGCAGGGCAAAGGGTTAAAGCATTCACCTTTTGCCACAGGCCTAATCCAGATTACCCATATAGCTTAGATTTAGGGTAGGGGTCTCCAAACTACAGCCCGGGGGCCAAATCCAGCCTGTCACAGGATTTTATCCAGCCCGCAGCAACTTAAAATATTTGACATTTTTACTCATAATATATCATTTCAAAAAAAGCATGTGTTTTTTCTTTGTAAATGTCACATTTCTCTTCTGTACTGAATCATGCTGGTTACATCATCATCATCATCATCATCATCATCATCATCATCATCATTCGTTTATTACGGTCAAAGACCAAAAACAACCAGCAGAACAAAACAGAGAAGTAAAGCAAACATCCAATACATCAGGAGAATAGCAAATAACTACAACATAAAATAATAACTACATCAAATCACACTTAATAGGACTAAGAAAACAAGGAATTTAAAACTAGATCACAGAATTATCATACATGTAAAAACTACTACAAAATATTTAAAAAACATATAGGTTTAATATTCCTTTTCTTGAGCCACCAAGCATTTACGAATTTTGCCTGCAGCCACAAGAAAACTGGCGCATTGTTTTGTTACTTGTTTGTTGCTCCCAAGTAATAACATTTTGGTCATATCCCTCCCTTCTACTCTCATCATATTCTTGACAAGAGGGAAAATAAATTTTTCTCGAATTCCTAAATAAAATGAACAACGCAAAAGGACGTGTTCTGAGGATTCTATCTCCCCCGATCCACAGGGGCAGAGTCTTTCATAAAGAGAAATTCGCCTAAACTTGCCCTCGAGCACAGCTGAGGGAAGGTACCCCCATCTCGCCAGAAAAAACGCCCTCCTGTGTTGTGGTATTCATGCTGGTTACAAAAAAAGAAAAAGAAAAAGAAAGATTCAACTAAAACTTATTCATCCATTTAAACACCATTCATTCATTTATAAAACTGATTTATTTATTTTTTGACACGTGAAAATCTGTGAAATGTACAATGTGGCTCTCGTCAGCTCAAGCCCAGCCCTCTTGCTTGGACCAGGAGCGCTTTCTGAGGTTGCTTAGCAACCACAGCCTACTCCCAGCGCCCCAGACCAGACCAGACCAGCCCAACAGCCGGTGCGGGCACCTTGTCTGGGGCATCAGTATTCAAGGAGCAGCAGGCTCCTTGGAATAAAAATGTCGAGGGAGGAGCTCAGCCGCTCCCCCAAACTCTGGGGCAACAGGGCTGGGACAAGAATGCCCCACTCAGTATTGTTCTGGCAGGTGCCCCCATTTTGCTCCATTCCTCCACATTCAACCTCCACATTCAACAAGGAGGGAGGGGCAAAATTAATTCTTGTCCAAGGTAGCAATAAACACAGAGATTTGTCATGTATTCATTCACATTTTTATACCACCCTTCCTCCAAGGAGCTCAGGGTGGTGTGTACAGTTTCGTCCTCACAACGACCCTGTGAGGTAGGACAGGCTGAGAGATAGTGACTGGCCCAAGGAAGCTTCGTCACCCAGGAAGCGTCATGGCTGAGCAGGGATTTCTGTGCCAACATTTTCACCAGGCAGAGCTCTCGCCATGTGGAGCCAGGCTCTAAAACCCCGGTCCTAAAGTTGCTGTTCCTCGGAAGTGAGCCCCAAATAAGTAAGATTGCAACTTTTAAAAAAGCTTTGACCTTTCTGTTGTATATTTTTCTCTCTCTGTGTGTGTGTGTGTGTGTGTTGCCAGGTGTCCTGTGATGCTGGTGGTGGGAGATCAGGCCCCTCATGAAGATGCAGTGGTGAGTGATGATGCCGGTCTCTTATAAAAAAAATAAATCTGCAGCACCAAGCGTGTGTGTGTGCGGAATCTGGGCATTCTGTCCCCTTGTCCACCAGTTCTTAATTTATGCCGCAGGGGAGAATCCTCAGTATCCCCTTTGGCTTTGCTCTTTGTCCTCACATGGTCTGTCTCTCCTGCCAGGTGGAGTGCAATTCCAAACTGGACCCCACTCAGACTTCTTTCCTCAAGGTAAGCTATGCCTGCAAGCTTTCCTCTCTAGGGCTGATCTCTGAAGCCCTCCAAGGCAGACACAGGAGCAGTGGCGCTCCTGGGGGCAGTCCCCATGCATAAGTGACCCTGGGCAGCACGGCTGGGGGGCAGAGGCATGCCCGTGCCTGCTGCCTCCCCCTGGAGGGGTTTTGAGGGCCAGAGAGACCATGCACTGCCTTCCCGACCCTCAGGCGGCCTTCTGAGGCCTCTGTAAGGTCCTTAAATGTCACGTCCGGTTTTCTCCTAAACACCGGAACTAACATATAAAGGCCCTTAGAAGGTCTTCTGTGGGCTGGGAGGCCACAGGTGGCCTGTCTGGCCTCAGAACACCGCCAGGGGGAGGCGGCAGGCACGGGGGGGTGGCACTTCCAGGTAGGGAACGTCAGTGGGCGGCGGCAGCAGCAGCAGCAGCAGCAGGAGGTCTCATCCAGGCAACTTGCCGAGTCACAGCTTTGTCCTGCCCTCCCTGCCCCTGTTTGGGCTTCCTCAGAGATCCCAGAGATGATGCAGGGGCCTTCGAAGGAACGTTTTTGTGGATAGGGAGGATGGGAGAGGGGACTGCTTGGGTGTCTCTTCCTTAACGCACTAGAAGACCAGAGAAGGGCTTCACTTTCACCTCTCCTCAGCCCATCTCTCTAATTCTTCCCCACACCTAATTGCTCCCTATTCTCTCACAGCCATCATTTTGTCTTTTGCTGTGCCTCTTTTGGTGCCCCTTCAGTCCTGGTCCACCACCCCTGTAGCCTCACTTTGTGTGAGCCTTGTCTAGAAAACCTAGCTCTCGTTTAAAGCCCAGGCCAGCCCAACTAGCACTCTGTTTATGGAATGTCAAATCTTTGAGAGTCTTCTGTGTCTGTGATTCTTACTTTATGGAGGTTTTCTTGGGGGGGGGTATGTTTTGCAAACATGAATTTTTTGCGCTTCCTCCAAATTCTAGCCCCAGATCATGCCCCCCCCACTTCAATAGCACGTCTGCTTTTGAATATAAAATGCCACGCTTGGCACAGCTTCACCCTACACTGTGCCTAGAGATAAGGTCCAAACCCTCTCTCCGTGTCTTCGTGCCACACCCTCTGCACAGGGCCTGCCCATTTAAGATTCTGCTTATATCTTATTGCCACAGGAGGTGGTGATGGCATCTGGTCTTGATGCCTTTAAGAGGGGATTGGACGGATTTCTGGAGGAAAGGTCCATCGTGGGCTATAGGCAATGATGGATTGTGCAACCTCCTTACAAAGGTGGAGGGCTACCGGTACTGGGTGCAAGGGAGTGGCAACAGGATGCAAGCATCTTGTTGTCTCATGCCTCCCTGGGGCACCTGGTGGGCCGCTGTGAGATACAGGAAGCTGGACTAGATGGGCCTTTGGTCTGATCCAGCAGTGATCTTCTTATGTTCTTATGTTCTTATATTTTTCAGATGGCAGATTCAGGAGGACAACCACAGCTGACCCAGGTGAGATAAGCAGACGCAAGCTGGGGCTCTGGAGAACGGCTCGGCAGGAATAGGTTATGTGTGTTCTCATGTGGGTGGGCAGAAGCTAACTCTGGAGCCACCAAGTAGCTTTAGTGGTGATCCAAAGTCACTTCTGAACCTTCCCCCTGGCTAGCATTTTTCCTTTTTCCCTCCTTCCGGATGCCCCTAGGCGGCTTTCTGAAGTGTGGGAAGGCCAACCGCAGCCTCTCTGCACCTCATAACTAGGCCTGTTTGAAAATTGTGTTTTTCCCCACAAATTTCATTATTTGAAAAGCAGAAAGTGGTATTGTGTGTTTTTATTCCAAGTTCTCATTCCAAGTTCTCATTTTTATTAACTCTAAACGCTTTAAAAGTGTACTAGGTAGGTGAGGCAGTGTCAGCAGATTCAGCCACATTTCTGACTGGAAAAGTAATCTATTTTAATTTCCGGAAAACACCTCAAACACCCAAATGCTGTGTTTTGTGTTTTTATTCAAATATTTTAACTCCAAAAAGGTGATGTTTTGTGTTTTTATGCATTTTTAACAAAAAAACCAAAACCCTACCCATAATGCCTCACAAATGCTACTGGAAGACACTTCCAATTGCATTTGGGAGGTTCTTGAGGCTTTCCCCGTGAATTCCATTATCCACAGATATCAGTATCCGTGGGGGATCCAGGCACAGATTCCCTGCGCATACAGAGGGCCAACTTACTGTACAAGTATCCATTTAAGGGCACAATCCTAACCTGGAGTCAGGCCAGCACAGTTAAGCCATCAAAGTTTGGCTGGCACAAGGGACACTGACACTGTAAAGAGCATTTGGATCACTCTTGGAGTCAAAGAGGACAGACACCAGGAGTGGTCCAAACATACTTTACGGTGGCTCTTGTGCCAGCCAAACTTTGCTGGCCTAACTGTGCCAGCCTAATGCCAAATTAGGATTGCGCCCTGTGTCTCCTATGTACACAGCTGTGTAGCTGCCGTAAGCCTGAGGGGGCAGCGGGCTGGAAAAATCAATTATCAGATCCTAGTGCATGTAACTGCCAGGGATCCACCCCCTACACGAATATACCTTCTCCAGTGTGGCCTTGGCAGAATCATGGGGAGCTGCCACTCCCAGCAACCTGGTGCTCAGCAGCCACACAACATTCACAACAGTGGAAGGCGACTTCCACTATCATGAGAAAATGTTCCGATTGGGCCAGTACTCAATAATTAGTACTTTTTTTTTTTTTTTGAGATCTTTAAAAGATTACACTTGGGGCCTAAGTAACTGTTGCATGCAAATTTAAGCTTGAAAGTATTTTTTTAAAAATGCAGAGAAAAGCTGCTTTGGGAAGGGATTACTTGAAATGAAGAAACCATGGGGAGGAGGGAGGATGAAAGAAAGTGCCAAACCCCTCCCTTCTTTCTCTCCACTCCCCTGCCTTCAGACTGCACATTTGCCCTTGCAAAGCTTGCATCTGGAAAGCCACAGAGGGAAAAGTGACTGGACTGGAGAGGAGACATGGCCAGCAGGATTATGCACGCTCTCACGTCTCTGCTCCAAATCACCTCCCTCCTATGATGCTTTGCTGCAAAAAAAAAAAACTCGCCGTTGGGCTTCTATTACAGGCATTTGTACATGATATGTAGTTAGGCCCTAAACGGGGTCTGCGAGGTGGTTTAAAAGATAAATACCAACCACTCTGAGCAATTCTCAGTCTTAACCACTCCGCATATCCAGACGGCATGTACAACAAAAGATGAATCATTACTGAACCAGAATAGTTTTATTTTCTAAACCGCATGTTTTGCTGCTTAGTTACAGATGAAGCCATTTCCCTTTTCAGGGCTTACACAGTAGCCATTTCTACATATAATGAATTAGAACAGGGGTTCCCAAACTTTTTAGAGGCCCTCAAAGCTGCTGCCTGATTTATAAATGCCAAGGGATGTCGCTATAATTGTGATTGGGCAGCAGTGCTTCCCCACAGTGGCAGCTTGTTTAATCCTTGATGCACATAGTCTAACCTGCCCTGTCAGTTTTGCAAACCACCAACAATTGGGTCATGACTCACTGGTGGGTCCAGGCCCACAGTTTGAGAACAGCTGGATTAGATCTTCTGTGACATTCAGGTCTCAAGGACACTGTCTGGTCTGTTTTCAGTTTTTTGAATGTTTGTCTTTTATATTTTTGGCAGAAGCTATAAAGAACTTAATCCACAAATAATGTAATAATTTTTAAATTAGGTATATTTAAAAATAAAATTTAAAGAGCTAAAGGCAACCATCTTTAATAACGTTTTCACTTCTCGCTACAAGAACAGTTCAGAACCAAATACAAGAAGTAGGTCCTAAACTCTTAGCACCATCAGTTGGAATTTGCCTTTGCCCATTGAAACTGGCTCTTCCAGCGTAACCAGCTAAAGAACGTTCTCTCCCTCTCTTTCTTCTCTTCCATCCTTCAGCCTGGCAAACTGACTGAGGCCTTCAAGTACTTTGTGCAAGGCATGGGATACAGTGAGTATTGGATCGGAGATCTGTTCTGCTTTCCCCCAGTAGGCATGCATAAGTAGGAAAGTTGGACCCCATATTTCATGCAGAACCAGAGTCGAGGTTTCATAGGATACCCATAGGCCACCCATAGCAATCCTCCACTAAAGGTGTGTGGAGTTGATCAATGAATGAGACGATGACTCATTAAGAGATCCATCGGTCAACAGCCAGCAGTGCCATCTTGACTATTGTTTGGCTGTTGGAGGCAATGGTCACTGCTTCCAACTGGCTGGACTGTGCGCTCCCTTGGAGTGTACCCCAGGTGGTCCAAGGGTACTCTGAGGTGTTGTCTGTGTTCAGGCGCATATCTTACCTGTAGCACCCCATGGCACGAGCCATGGGGCGCGGGGCAGTGGCGGGGCGCCACTGCGGGCGGTCCGGGAGAGACCGTGCGGTTTCTGCCCCGCCCACGCCTCCCTTATGCTCTGAAATAGAGTGTTTCTGGGGTTTCCGCGCGGGGGCGGGGCGACATGGGGGGCGCGTGGTCAGCGCCTGCCATGGGGCACGCTCCCGGGCCGGACCGCCACTGTCTGTGTTCATAAACCCTCCTCCCCTCCATCCTTTGTCAGCCATGCCTCCACCACAGTTCCCTGTCAGGCAAAAGTTGGAATCGTCATGGAGCACATGCAATGCCCCCCCCCATCCCTCTGGGCACAAAAATTACAGTTAAACTTGTAGTAATTCAAGGAGACTTATTAGAGATTCATTAGATTTATTATCGATAGAGAAGCCCTGTGGGTTGCTGTTTTTGTGGTCTGCTTTGGGTAGTCCATAGTCCTTTCTCCACCCTCTCCGGGGGTCTATGGCAGCAGTGTCCAAACTCCAGCTTGCGGGCCGGATCCGGAGACCGCTTTTTCCATCCACCTGGCGACCCGCACTTACTGTTCTCCCAGAGAGCGTTGGAAAAGTCCCCTAATGTTGCAGCGGTCAGCCGCTTCTGGTTCTGTCGCCCCAGCAGGCTGTGCACACAGCATTCTGGGCAAGCACGGCTGGCCGCGGTGACACTTGGGGGCTCCAGTCGCGGCTTTCCCAATGCTCCCCGGTGGAACTAAAAGCACCAGCAATGCCGGGTAGCCTTTTCAGTGCTGCAGCGGTCTCCGGTTTGGAGACCACTGGTCTATGGGGAAGGGTCTCCCAAGCAAGCACCCCTGTGGAGGACCAGAGAAGACAGAGAAGGGCCTGCCCACAGCCACAGCCAACACTTCAGTCCATTCTCCACCCTCTCTGGTGGTCAGTGGGGGAGCATGTGCTTAGCGAGACACTGGAAGTGATCAAAGGCGCTATTTTTTTTCTGAGACCTCACAAACCTCAGGGTCTCTGAGACCATGTAGTCTGTGGCCCACAGGTTGGGAACTAGTGCCTTAGACAGGCCTCCACTTACTTCTCACAATAGCTTAAGAACATAAGAAGAGCCCTGCTGGATCAGACCAAAGGCCCATCTAGTACAGCTTCCTGTATCTTACAGTGGCCCACCAGGTGCCTCAGGGAGCACACGAGACAACAAGATGCTTGCATCCTGTTGCCACTCCCTTGCACCTGGCATTCTGAAGTAGCCTACTACTAAGGTAAGGAGGTTGCACAACCCATCATGGTCTATAGCTAATGGTCCTTTCTAAGCCAAACTGCCTCAGGGTCCCAAAAGAGATGATTTTGGGGAGATGAGATTATTCTGGTTCTGCTGCCCCTGAAAAACAAGTAAAGAGCCAGAGGTGCATATTCATCCCCAAAGTGTGTTTGGTGTTTTCCCACTCCAGACTGAGGTATCCTCTATTTCTCCTCAGTCCCTCATGTACTGGACAAGAAACTGAGTCTGGGGTCAGGTACCTTCTATAGTATTGCTCCCCACCCCCTGACAACCCCCACCAAAATGTCTTCTCACCATCACACACACACCCCTCCGCCGGTTGCTCCTTCACTCCTGTGTGCTGCAGTACACACAACCCACCATTAAAACACTGAGCTGTTTGCACTGTTGGTGAGAGAGCCGAATGTGCTTTAATTTGCATTTCTGTTGTGTGCCCCTAAGAGGGCTGGTGCCAGGCATTTGCCTCATATTATCCAGGGGCTGCCAGCAAGATCTCAGTTGTGCACCATGGAAACCCTCGGTTTTCATTCCAAAATAAAATGGCTCACACTATTAACATGTTGTGCAAACGTCCTTGAATAATTGCATATGTAGCATTATTGATTTTACTTAATCCTGAATGCAGTATTGCAAAATTTTGAAAAAAATAGTTTAGAGCAGGAGAAGAGGCAATAATAGTTGCATCTGTGCTTGTTTGGAGGGGGGAATTTTCAAGGAGGAAGAGGGCTAAGGGCTATGGGGTGGGAAGCATGATGGCAGGCCCTAATTATAGGCATAACAATGCAAGATGCGGGTGACAGGGCCCCTAATATGCATTGTTCTAAGGGCACAATCCTACCCTGGAGTTAGGTCGGCACAGTTAGGCCAGCAAAGGTTGGCCGGCACAAGGGCCACCGTAAAGTATGTTTGGACCATTCTCAGAGTCAGAGAGCCCAGCACACAGACGTGAGCCATCCTCCCTGAATCCAAGAGTGATCCACATGCACTTTACGGTGGCCCATGGGCTGGCCAAACTTTGCTGGTCTAACTGTGCCGGCCTAACACCAGGTTAGGATTGAGTCCTAAATGTTCTAAAATATCCTTATATGCAGGAGGACTAGACACCTAGCAGCATGATCCTTGTCTTGGTGCACTTTGCATATGCAGAAGAGAACATATCAGCATTGGCTTCTACAGAGGTCTCTTCCTTCCCCCCAATCCTCTTCAGTCTTCAGTTCCATTTATTAGCTCTGTAGTTTCAAATGCACACCCAAAGGCAATGGGGTATGGAAAGGCAATGGGGAATGGAAATGGCAATCTTAGATATGGAAACCCATTAGTTCCATGTCTCTCTTTTTCACTTGTTTTTCAAGAAATCTGTACTTCCACTCAGTAGTGTCGCTGCAGGGAGACAGCGCACTAAGTTTTGCAGGAGCTGCAATGTGCTGTGTAAGTGGTTCTTCCCATTTGCCATTAGAGCCATTCTGGGCAGTGATGGCAATGTGTGTTGCTGTTGCTACCTAGCATGGCTCTGACTGCGAGTGGGAGGAGCCATGAACATGGTGTGTTGCAGCACCTGCAATACCTATGATGCCCCCCTATAGCTACACTATTGCTCCCAGTCTTGCACCTGGGAAGAGGCTGGGAAGGTGGCTGGGCTTGCCTAGTGCTGCTGTTCATTGGCCTGCTCACCCCTCAGCAGCCTCTGAGCATTGCCTTTGGGAGGAGGGCTCCTCAGAGGCCAGAACCTCGTCTGACTCCGCCTGTTTCTCTTCTCCTCCCACAGTGGCCTCATCCTGCATGACGCGCCTCTCCCGCTCGCGCACCGCCTCTCTGTCCAGTGCAACCTCGGGAGACGGGAACCGCTCCCGCTCCCGCACCCTGTCCCAGAGCAGCGAGGCCGGGGCACCCCAGCCGCCTGCCCCCACCATGGAGGTGTCCTGCTGAGCGCCAAGCCAGGGGACGAGACCGCCTCCCACCTCTGAACAGGACTTCTTCTGCTATCCCACAATGCACTCCGGCCACTGGGCCACGTGACGATCTCCCCTAACGGTACTAAATGTCCAGGGAGGCCCAGATGGGATGCAGTTTTACTCTTTTTTAAAACAAACATTAACTTCCCCCTGTCCTTTCCTTCTCACCCAACGCATACACACCTCCCTTGCCAATCCCACCCATAGCCTAAGTCTAGCCTCAGCCCCCTCCCCCAACATTTCCTTAATGACCCTCAGCACCTAAGGAGATATGGATGGAATACTACTCTATATACTTTTCTAAACTGTTAGCACCTGTTTTGAATTTCTCCTTTGTCCGCCATCACCTTGCACACTTAGTTTCCTTCACCAGGGAAGTCTGGATTCTTGGTTTCTTCCTGTCAGTGTCCCGCCCCCTGATTTCTGAGTGGAAAAATGTTCTTGGAATCACCTGGACGGGCCTCAAATCGTCTTGCTAGCTTTCTCCGCCCCTTCCGGAGGGTACATGGACAAAAGCAGGACTTCACAGGAGAGATGCACGTCCCCCGTAAGGGATTGTGTTGTTGCTGTCATGCCAACGTTGTGCTCCTAACCCGGGGGCCACATTTTTGTCCCAACAGCCCCTTTCCCTCGACCTTCTTTTTCCTGCTGTGGTCTCACCTTCTGAGTCACCCACCCACCCATCCAGTCTGTCCTGGGAGCCTTGAGCCCTTTCCAGGGCTTACATTTTCTTCCCGACTCTCAGAGAAGCTCAGCCTTTGATTCTTGTCTCCACGCATCATGTAGGTACGCCTCTCTCTGCCCAACAGCTGCATTTCCCATCCATTCTCTTTGCCGTCTCCATTCCCCCTTCTCCCTCTCCCCCCACACACCTTAAACCTAACCCTTTGTAGATGATAGCTGCTTTGTGGTGTGCATGTATGGTTCCCGCTAAGACAGAGAGCGATTTTGGCGGTTTAGGGGCATTTGGGAAGCTGGGTGAGGCTGAACATGGGGGGCGGGCGAGTGGGCGGGCGGGCAGCATTATTCCTCTTGGTATGTTGCAAGAGAATGCTGGGGTGGGGGACGGCTGGGGGCTTGAGCCAGATTACATGATTGCAACTGTGCTAGGCACAGGTGGCAAGTAGGTGATGGTTCTCTCCTGGCTTCGTGTAATGAGATGAGTGGATAAGATGCCAATTGTCATTGGCTGTGCATTTTTATTTTATTTTTTGCAAGAAGCGCTGACTGTAGTCGGTTCCAGCTGCTGGCTTTGAGCAGGGCTCTCGCGGTGCCGTGGAGGGTGAACTTTGCGTCAGCTTACTCTGTAATGGAATTCCAACTGTACCAGTTCTTTGAATGTTCTTGGCTGTATTACAAAACCTAATTGTATAGATTGTGTTTGCCATGTTGATCTCGCGGAATAAGGAATCCAAAATAAATAAGGTAAAAATATTTTCTTTGGATCAGCTGCAGTGAGGGGTAAGCAGCATGTGAACTTTTGAGTGACACAGAACACTTCATCGAGCTGCAAAGGGGTTCTGTGTAACCCGAAAGCTGGAACACTCCCACAGTAAAACATGATGGTCCAAGTAGAAAGTCGCTTTACTTATTCCCTTAACCTGATTGGCGCTGGGGGTAAATGGCTCAGCTGCCTATATAAAGGGGCATTGTTTGAAATGGATTCCAGCTGGAATTTTAACTCCCGGATGTAATGGGATCCTGTTGTATTTGAGAATGTGCGAGCTCTGTTTTTTTTTTCCCCCAGAGCAATTGATGGTGAATCCTGGCTCTTAACAATAAATTCTCTAGAGGAATGAGTTTTTGCTTCTTTTCTTGTGGGGGGTTTGTGTGTGTGTGTGTGTGTGTGTGTGTGTGTGTGTGTGTGTGTGTGTTCCTACAGCAGACACCATGTCAAGGTCTGTTCTCTGCAGGACAATTTCCAGATTGGACGGTTTAGATAATGAACCTTCCATGTTCTGCCTTCTGTCATTAGATTTCCATCACCGCACTAAACTGAGGTGGCTCTCCTTCCAAATAACTCCAAAGAGGTCCTGTTTCCAGTATCCTTTGCTGTATGACCATATATAAAACACACAAAGAAGTCCTTTAATTCTGGACCAACTTAACATTTATCATGGCAACTGTTAATTTGGGATTAAAAACCTCACTTTGCCAATAGACCTGCTTTCAAAGAGTGAAAATATCAACTTCTCCACTACCCTTTTTCATCAAGTCTGACAGGCTAATATTTACTGTCTATTCCAGGAGTGTCAAACATAAGGCCTGGGGACCAGATTCGGCCACAGGAAGCTCTTTATCTGCCCCTCAGGCTCTCCCAGCACCACCATTGGCTGATCTTTGGTGCTGAGCTGGGCTGAGGTGTTACCGCTGAGTGGGCGGCCTGCATGATAATTGGGCTCATTCCATATCTTGAAAACAGGATCAAGATTTGTATAATTTATCTTCTAGTTGCAGCTAATGAGCTCCTAAGTGAGAAAAAAAAATTCTTATTTCTGGTCATGACCTGCATAATGACATCACTTCCTACTTAATGACATCATTTCCGGCCCCTCAGCAGGCATCATGAATACTATTTGGCCCTCCATATGAGATTAGTTTGACACCCTTGATCTATCCATTACTAAGAATGAGTGCCAAACTATGATTTGGTGCTGGAGATCCACAGTTTCACCTCTCTTCCACAAGTTGCCATTAGTCACAGAGAGGGGAGATACCTCTCTTCCCTTCCCCCCCTCCACTTTAAACCATCTAAAAGCAGCTAAGGAGAGGGTAT
>JAJKFI010033019.1:0-21823 GCA_029204185.1 Lerista edwardsae | reverse complement strand
TGTGTGTGTGTGTGTGTGTGTGTGTGTGTGTGTGTGTGTGTGTGTGTTGTAACTTGCTTCTCTCCTTCCCTCCCTCCTGCAGCTTCACCAGCATAATTGGAATCGGTGTTGGAGCTGGTGCCTACGTCCTGGCCCGTTACAGCGTAAGTGGCCCAGAGGGGCGTGGAGGCGGAGTCTGAATTCGCCACTAGGAGGAGCAGGGGAGGGGCAAACATTACACAAATATTCACCCCGCCAAATTGATGTGGTGAAATCGCCTCAGGGTCATTTGAACACCTCAGAACGTCATGAGATGGTTCCCAAACTGTGAGCCGTGGAACTCGGAGGAGTCACGGAAACCAGCTAGGGGAGCCGCAGAATCCTCTCAAAAAAAACTGCCATCCTATACAGTTTGTAGGATTGTAGCCCTGATGGGGAACTGTGGGCAATGGCCCCATAGGTCAAGGGCACCACCAGTTGAAAAAGTTTGGGAACCACTGAAGTAATGTGAACATCATGCCACAGAATGGGGCCAAATAGTTGACTGGCACCGTTCAGTCAAACAGATCATATAGCCCTGCTAGGATAGAGTTGTGGCATTTAAATATTGTTATTAATATTAATATTATGTTATGTTTAAGATTAGTTACGTGCCGCTTCTCGACAAAAAGGTTCACAGATCACTTTACACGGCAAAATGAACCCAGAAATGGTTCCCTGTCCCAAGAAGGGCCACAGTCTAAAAAGATGCAGATGGGTTATTTGGGGTGAGTCGGAGTGTGGTGGAAATATGAGTCCAGCATGGATGCCACAGCAGAGCTGGTACCACGTAGTAGTTCAGAGGCTGGGCTGGGAGCCAAAAATGCCCCTGCTTCCAGTCTCACCTTGGCCTAAATATATTGAATACAGATCAGACCAAAGGCCGAACTGTGCCCTGATTTCTAAACCAGCCAACCAGGGGACTCCAGCAAGCCTAGGAGCCAGATATGAAGGCTCTGGCTGCCCACCATAGCACCTGGTATTCAGAGGTGTGCTGATATTGGTTGTCGATAGACACAGCCTTTATAAATTTCAGCAGCTTTTATTTCTCTACCTCTTTCAGTGCTACAATATTCCAGGGCTATAAAACCTTTCCTGAGATGGGGTTGCATAGTACTTCAAGTGTAACCACGTTGTAGCAATGTGGTGATGATGGAACTGCCAGTCCTATTTCCCTTCCCTTTCCTAATAATTCCCAGCATCCACTTAGTTTTTTGCCTCTTAAGATATTGGGGGGGGGCGGTTGTCCCCTGCACATTGTTCTGCTTTATGAAGCCTGGTTGGTGGCAGTGCACAGCAGGGGGCTAGCCTGGCTTTTCTCTGTAGTGGAACTCCCTGCCACATGAAATACATTTGGCTCCCTCCCTCCCTGGAAGCTGACAACATTCTTGTTCCATTTGCCGGCTTCCATTGATCTCCATCTCCTGGCATTGATGGTTTTCTTTGCTTTACATGCTGCTTGTTGTTTAAAGTTGTGCTAAATTAATATGTTGTCTACTGCATTTTTATGATGTTCGGAAGCTTTGAGAAAGGCAGGGTAGAAACCTTTTCAATTCAATCATACGGTATGCTGAGTTCTCACCCCCACCCCATTTGCAGGGAGATTTTTATATGGCAAAGATTCAAACGTGTTATCTTCCACCCATAATCCAAAGTGGCTCTGTCTATTTAAGCCCCCTGTCCCTACGTACTCTTCCCCTGCCTCATTGTGCTACTTGTAGAAACCCAAAGTGATATATAGGAAAGCCTTTGAACATATGGAGGTCCTGTATAAAAACTGTACCTGAGGATTATTATTATTATTTATGATTAGCATGTCGTTCCCTCCCCACAGCTCTCTCACCCAGACACTGTGGAGGGCTTGGTTCTGATCAACATTGACCCTAATGCCAAGGGCTGGATGGACTGGGCTGCTCACAAGGTGAGGCTGGTGTGTGTGTGTGTGTGTGTGTGAGAGAGAGAGAGAGAGAGAGAGAGGGAGGGAGGGAGGGAGGGTGGGGGCAACCTGGAGTCTAATGAGTGCCTAAACATTCTTCTTGATATGATGGTTTAAAGCAGCAAACACAACTGACTCATCAGCAAACCCCATACATTAATTGAATGTCAAACTACCGTTGATTCTGGGCCAGCAGACAAGGAACAGTGAAACTGATGGACTGAAAAGAACATTCTCTTATCTGTCACAGAAAGCCTGTGGAGTTCTGTTGCTCTGTGCCCACTCTTCTTTCTGATGTTCCATCGTTTCTTCTCTCCGCTCCTCCTACTCCATCTATCACCAGCCTGGCTTTCTTCCTCTGATCTTTTTTTCCAACATGCCACACCTCGCTCTTCATTTACTAGATGGCACTCCTATGAGGGGTGTTTCTCCCCTCCGTAATAATGCACCACCTCATGGATTCCATTTTCATAGGCCCTTTCTCAGGAACATTCTGGAATTAGGGCATAATCCTAACCAACTTTCCAGCACTGGGCAATGCAGCTGTGAGGTAAGGGAACAAACTTTCCCTTACCTTGAGGAGGCCTCCATGACTGTCCCCCACCAACTGCAGGATGCAGCACATGCCCCATTGGCACAGCTATGTCAGTGCTGGAAAGCTG
This sequence comes from Lerista edwardsae, assembly GCA_029204185.1. Lineage (NCBI taxonomy): Eukaryota > Metazoa > Chordata > Lepidosauria > Squamata > Scincidae > Lerista > Lerista edwardsae. Next base: position 19,207 of record JAJKFI010033019.1, on the reverse strand, counting down.
GTTAGGATTTGGGCCTTAATCTCTCACTCTGGCGCTAAGTGAGAACACCTTTGTTCGACCTCTCAGAGCTCCTAGAAGTTTGAGTAGCCATTTTTGGCTCTGGTTCAAGGTGCGCCTCATTTCTGCATTCCAGACCGTGGTCTTATTAAAATTCCATCCAAGGTGACTTTCTACTCCAGGGCTCTATGACCCTTGCGCCATTTTTCAAGCACCTATCACAGACCCTCGTTGGGTGCTTGTCATCTCCTGCTGGTGCAGCTTTGCAGACCAATTCCTAAAGGGCCTTTGCATCCGCCTCCACCCTTTGCCAACGCTTCTGCACCAGACGTTTCGAATGTGATGCAGCTCTGTCGTTCCCTATCATAGCCTGTTCTTCCCTATATGAATCCTGCATCTCCTCTGAGCTCATGCTGTTTTCCTCTCCAGCTAACCGGGCTCACGTCCTCCAACTCAGAGATGATCATGCAACATCTCTTCAGCCAGGTAAGGGTGGCCTGGGGGAGAGGAGGGAGGTGGTATGTGGGGCAAGGGAGGTCAGGGCAGCTTGGAGCAGTCTTGAAGCTCTTGCCTAGAAGGAGTACTCTGGTAATATGAGGTTGGTGTTGGGTAAATTTAGTCTGTAATGTTTACGGATGTTGACCTATGTACTTATTTTTAAGCCTTGCATCGGCCAAAGGGGGGGGTGGATTGTGCTGTGAGCCAGATAGAAGAATGGTCTGACTCAGTGGCATAGCTAAAGTGAGGTGGGGGCACATTGCCCTGGGTGCCATTCCTTCAGCGGGTGTCAGAAGGTTTCCTGGATAAGACCTTATAAAGGCACCTCCAGCTTTTTTTTAACAAAAAACAGAAGTGTCTTCCTAAGGCCTCCAGAAGGCCTTTTGAGCCCCAGAGGGTATGGTGTGGGGCATTAAGAATTTATGGGCCCCAAGTGTCAGATGCCCAGATACACCACTTCTCTGACTTAATATGAAGCAGTTCTCTGTAGCCAGCCAATGATGCAGGATAAGTACATATGCCTGATTCTACCTCAGAAGGGGGTGGAAGAAATTTGCAGGAATGTATAACCTTATAAGTGCTTCTGTGTAAGCCCCACTGAAATGGACTGTGGCTGCTCACAAGAAGCTCCCTCGCATTTCAGTGGGGCTTGCCCAAGATAATTTTCCAGTACATAATAATAATAATAATAATAATAATAATAATAATAATAATAATAATAATACATGTATTTATATACCACCTTTCTTAAGATCACTAGATTTCTCTAATGACTGTAACTCAAGGTGGTTTACATAGGCAGACATTTATTCACAAACCTGAAGGTTTTTACAATTTACAGAAATGTTCTATCTTTCAAGAACAACACTCATACAGATCTTTCTTTCTGGATTTAGCCTTCTTTCTTAGCCACCCGTCTGTCTTCTGCTGGCTGAAGTACATTGCGCCCATGATAGGCCTCTTCTATTCTGCTGCCCCTCCACATACTCTTAGATGCACCTTCTGGGGGTGCCATCTTGCCCCCCACCCCTTGCAGCAGAGTATCTGTGTGCTTCTTTCATGGTCTGAAAAGGTTCTTTGACTTGAGGGAAGGAATGAGGAGCTTTCAGCCTCTGTTTTTCCAGCTGCAAGTCCGGGTCAGTGAACTGGGATCCCAATGCTGTTAGCGTGGTGTGAATGAGCCACTCGTATCTGTCGATTTGGCTAGTACTTACAAGTACTTCAGAATCGCAGTGGAAGAACCCTGAAGGAAGAGGAAAAAACTACCACAATGTCAGCTTCAGTTACCAGTGAAACTCGAGGGCCAGAGCCAGGTCTCCTTTGCAGGTTTGATGAAAATGAAGGAAGATGGTTTTCTTTTCTCTAAACAAGCAGCCCAGTCCTCGGTAACTGCCAGTGCAGCAATAAAGTGGCAACAGTGCACCTATGGCTGTATCCCACAGGGGAGTTGTGCCCTTTAGAGCAGTGGTTCCCAAACTGTGCGTCACAAGCCAATTTCAGGAGAGTCGTGAAGCACCTAGAGAGCAGCCATATTGAAAATATGGGAAGATGGAATGCTGGAAAGGGGGAGAGCTGTGTGGTTGTTTTGCTCATGGCAAGGTTGTAAATAGGTTTTTTTTTCCTTTCTGATTCATGTTGCTATTGGGAAATGACTGAGGAATAACTTTGGTCTTCCGTAGGAGGAGCTTTCCAAGAACAATGAGTTAGTGCATCAGCAGAGGGACATCCTGCATCATGCGACCAATTTGCCCAATATCCATCTCTACTGGAGCAGCTACAACAGGTTTGTCTAGGCAGAAAGGAGGGGCAGACAATGCTACCAGAAGACCTGAGGGAGGGTGGAGGACTAGCGAGTGGGCAGGGTGATATGTACAAATTGAGAGATCCTTTTCCCTCTATAGCAGGCATTTCCCAAACTTCTGAAGTTGAGGCACAGAGTGTTCTTTCTTTCTTTCTTTCTTTCTTTCTTTCTTTCTTTCTTTCTTTCTTTCTTTCTTTCTTTCTTTCTTTCTTTCTTTCTTTCTTTCTTAATTAGCTACTTTTAGAGGGAAAGAACAACCTACCTTCAGAGGAGCATCTCTGTATGAGTCTCTGTTCTGATCTCCTGATTGGAAGGAGGCAAAGAGGCAGCACTATGACTCAGTTGGAGGGCAACAGAGAGCATCTTTTCAGGGTGGATCATCATTCTGGTGCATCTTTGCATTGGGAGCGATTATCCAATAATGTCCAGGGCAGGGAAGCAGCAACATTTCTGCCAGAGCAAAAAAGTAAATCTCCAGGAAGTCTTCCCTGTGGAATGGCTGTTTGGGGCTCACAGGATCATTCCATGAATTCATTTCTTGTGCCCCACAAGCAGCTGGAGGAGTTACAATTCCTGCCATTTGTAGCTTTTGTTTTGGTAAACTGTAAATTTAATTTCCTACTCCTTCAGTATCTCAAAAAGGCATCACACTTTTTTTGTTCTGGCAATATGCTCAATGTCTTCAAACGTAAATCAATAGAATCGATTACTCCAGTTAAAAGGTGACTACGGAAACCTTTGGAGATGATTAATCACCGTATGGTGGATGTAGACAGAGCTGGGTGTATGCTGTGACTCAGCAGCAGCTCTAAAAAATGCAGAACGTGATGCTGGTTGCAAAATGAAACAGCCCAGGAATCACAGCATTTTTTTTAAAGTAAAGCTTCTAGTCCTTATGGCTGAAAAAAATATACTTGAAGGGCAAAGACATTGGGCTGGCCAAATGAGATTTTCAGGTGTTGAGATCCGGCTACAGTGGCCTGCAGGGGCGGATCTAGTCAAAATGGCGCCCGGGGCACCCAATAGAAGTGCGCCCCCATGGGAGCCCAGGTCTACCTACCAGAAGCAGCCCCGGGTAGACAGTCTACCCATTAGAAACGACTGCAGGTAGACCTGGGCTCCCCTCGAGGGAGCCCAGGTCTATTCGCGGCTGGTCCCAATGGGTAGACCTGGGCTCCGGAGCCCAGGTCTACCCGCACAATGTTGTGGGGGCCACTGGCACCCCCCTAGACGGCCCCAAGACGGCGCCCAGGGCTCGTGCCCCCCCCTGCCCCCCCTAGATCCGCCACTGGTGGCCTGTGAAACTTTTCACTTCTTCCTGCACCTACTAAGACCAAAATAAATAGTACAAAAGAAAAGAAATTGTAATGTGGCATAATGCATACCAGCTGCATCAGCAATCTTTTCTGAATGCAAAATCTGGATTGCCTGCCTGCACAGTTTTGATGGTCCAGGATATAGATAATGTTACCAACACCTGAGTTTGAAGGGTGTCCATATGTGATTAAGAGGAGAGGCAGGGATACTTTTGGTATCTGTCAAATTTGTTCCTGCAGTAGACCTGTTTAGGGCCCTTCCAGCTCAGGTGTTAGCAACCCTTATACAAGGGGGAACAAGCAGGTGCGGAGCACAGCTGTGGGATGGGGAGTGCAGAAGGGGCAGAGGAAGTATAAGGAGCTGAGCTTATAGGCTGAAAGAAAGAAATTGACAAGCCCTCTCTCCTTCTCACACAGCCGCAGAGACCTGAGCTTGGAGCGTGGAGGAGACATCACCTTCAAGTGAGTGCCAGCCAGCCCCTGGATCTTTCTTCATCCTCTTAGCTTAGCGATTGATCTTGTTCTTCCTACCAGTGACATGCAGTGATGTTCCAGGGTTGGGGGGGAAGGCAGACCCAGAAGTACGGTGGTGGCATGATGATGTCATACCACAAGGCATTCAGGGGGATACCCCAACACCTGTGCCATCACAGTGGAGGCTGCGCTCTTGTCTGTCGTAGCTCTAGCCTCTCGGAGAGACTTGGAAAACTAGTTGCAATGACAGCTCTGCTGTGATCGCACAACCACTCAGAACCTGGGTAGAACATATGCGCAATCGCAGGTTGAGCTGTCATTGCTGCAAGCTCTAGTCTCTCCCTATCTGTGAGTTTATTTTCATTGGCGCAGGACAGGACAGGGGAGGAAATACATCTATAGTTGCCATAATTACTTCTAACTGGGTTCACAAGCACTTAACAGGTGCTTGTTAATTGTGGAAGCTTTTTCCAATGCCAAGCCTGTGGGTCCCCTACCTCTCATGTACCTATTAAAGGCAAGGGAATCTCTGATGGAAAAGTAAGTTGTTGCTCTCTGGATGAGTTTTCAAAGTGGCCACCACAAGCTGGACAGTTATTTTCTCCCATCTGTCCAAAGAGAGAGAACAATTATACATTTTTATCTGATCCTTCTTTCAAGCTTTCATCTGTACAAACAGTGTGGATGAGTTTAATCCACATTAGTGACCAGGGAGTGTGTGTGTGTGTGTGATGTTTCTACCAGAGGTGGCTCTAAGGGGGGGGGCAAATCTGTAAGTTTTGCAAGAAGCCTTACCCTGTTATGTAAATCCCTCCTCTCCCTCACCAGTAAGCAATGCCAAGATGTTGCTGTTCCTTGTGAGGATTGGCTAGAACAGTGCAGGAGAGGAGTGTTTTGCACTGCAAGGTAAGGCTTCTTGCAAAACTTACAGATTTGCCCCCCCCCTTAGATCCACCTCTGGTTTATACTTGTAGCTTACCCTAGTCCTCCTTTAAGAAAGATGTCCAGGAAAAGATTGTCAACTGACTAGGGGAAAAAAACCACCCTGGATTGTTTTCCTTCCTAAACCAGCAGCTTGGAATGCAGGAATCAGCTGGTGAGCTTTTCACAGCATAGAGATAAACACTATCACTGCTAATGTTTCCAGATTTAGCTGGTGTTAAAGGCATAGGAACAGTGGCTAGTTGAAAAATTGGCAAGCCTTTACATAAATGGTTGGCATTTCCATGTTAACAGAAACCCAGTATAAGTAATTAACACTCTCTAGAAGAAAAAGCAGAAGGCTTTGGGGGCTGATTTTTTTTTTCCAACGACAGCATTGTCCTATACATCTCTGCTTCCTGATTTTTCATCCTAATTAATCTTATGCCGGATTAATTAGATGCAAGTCTGTTCCATTTTTCAAATCATTTTCTTTTTTCTTTTTTTTACCCCAAAACCTCAGGGACTCACTTGCATGATTAATTAAGCCAAAATAAAAAAAGTGTGACCTTGTGAATAACTCCTAGAGGTGCCAAGAGGGAGACAGAAGTCACGCTCCTAACCCAGAGAGAGACTAAAAATAGAGATTTTGGGGGGTTGTGTCTGATTGGATGAAGCCATTTTTGGGCTGCAGCTTTTGTGTATGTTCTTCTGTTTTAACTGATCCTCACTAAACAGGTTTTGGGACAAGGGTTGGTATCTTTGAAAAGTCCTTGAAACTCCCCAGATCCCAGTGCCCTAGAAGGCCCTCCAAAAACTAGAGTCAACCTCCTTGCTTAAATTTTTCCTCTACTGAGATTTCTGGGTGTGCTAGCGATGCTCTCTCCTCTTGGCTGCTATTTAGTCTGTCTGTTGGCTTGAGCAATTAAAATCAAAGAAAAAAGGGGGGGGTGCTCCAGGATGGTGTAGTGATTTGAGAGTTGGTCTAAGACCTAGAAGATCCAGGTTCAAATCCCTGCTTAGCCAGGAAGCTTCCTGAGTGACCTTGGGCCAGTCACTATCACTCAGGCTTGCCTGCCTTACAGGGTTGTTGTGAGAACAGAAGGAGGGGAGGAACCCTGTACATCACCCCAAGCTCCTTGGAGGAAGGGCGGTATAAAAATGTGAACAATAGATAACATCACACCTACAGTGAAGAAAGATCTCTGGCAATGATACATTGTTCATCTTCCCTTAGCTTTCTTCTCAGCGGCTTGTTCCACTTAGGTGTTGGGAGGGGGATGAGCAGGGAAACCGCCACTTAGAAGAGAGATATGGGGAAATAAAGAAGAGAGAAAGACAGCCAGCAGCAACTCCATCTGGTGTGTCTACCATTTCTGTGCCTTCAGGCTTTCTCCCTTGGTGGGGGAGACGTCAGAATTCTCAGTCAGAGCCATATTGTGCAGAATCTTGCGCTTGGGCCAACGTGGCTTCTCTCCCCAGTTTCACCATCAGGCCACCAAGGCACCATCAGGACAACAGAGTGAGCAAGCCCTGACTTTTCCAATTTGTAACTCTGAGGGTAGGTTTCTCGGAAACGTCTCAGCTGTCTCCTTATCTCAGGTCTCCACGTGGTGGTGACAGCAGGGTGGTTTCTTGGAATCCACTCCTAGAAGTTTGTTTTCACCTACTTGTTTCTGGTCCTCTCCATTAAATACCAGCAGTGGCTGGGGTGGTGGTGGTGGTGGAAATCTGGATCAGGGCAGTGACATGGAAGTAAAGGCACCCCCAATTTCAGCTGCTATTTCCTCCAGGAGGGGAGCTTCCATCAGTGCCAACAGAAAACAGCAGCTGCAGAGATGTCTGATCCAAATCAGGACCATGGCAGGGCAAAGGGTTAAAGCATTCACCTTTTGCCACAGGCCTAATCCAGATTACCCATATAGCTTAGATTTAGGGTAGGGGTCTCCAAACTACAGCCCGGGGGCCAAATCCAGCCTGTCACAGGATTTTATCCAGCCCGCAGCAACTTAAAATATTTGACATTTTTACTCATAATATATCATTTCAAAAAAAGCATGTGTTTTTTCTTTGTAAATGTCACATTTCTCTTCTGTACTGAATCATGCTGGTTACATCATCATCATCATCATCATCATCATCATCATCATCATCATTCGTTTATTACGGTCAAAGACCAAAAACAACCAGCAGAACAAAACAGAGAAGTAAAGCAAACATCCAATACATCAGGAGAATAGCAAATAACTACAACATAAAATAATAACTACATCAAATCACACTTAATAGGACTAAGAAAACAAGGAATTTAAAACTAGATCACAGAATTATCATACATGTAAAAACTACTACAAAATATTTAAAAAACATATAGGTTTAATATTCCTTTTCTTGAGCCACCAAGCATTTACGAATTTTGCCTGCAGCCACAAGAAAACTGGCGCATTGTTTTGTTACTTGTTTGTTGCTCCCAAGTAATAACATTTTGGTCATATCCCTCCCTTCTACTCTCATCATATTCTTGACAAGAGGGAAAATAAATTTTTCTCGAATTCCTAAATAAAATGAACAACGCAAAAGGACGTGTTCTGAGGATTCTATCTCCCCCGATCCACAGGGGCAGAGTCTTTCATAAAGAGAAATTCGCCTAAACTTGCCCTCGAGCACAGCTGAGGGAAGGTACCCCCATCTCGCCAGAAAAAACGCCCTCCTGTGTTGTGGTATTCATGCTGGTTACAAAAAAAGAAAAAGAAAAAGAAAGATTCAACTAAAACTTATTCATCCATTTAAACACCATTCATTCATTTATAAAACTGATTTATTTATTTTTTGACACGTGAAAATCTGTGAAATGTACAATGTGGCTCTCGTCAGCTCAAGCCCAGCCCTCTTGCTTGGACCAGGAGCGCTTTCTGAGGTTGCTTAGCAACCACAGCCTACTCCCAGCGCCCCAGACCAGACCAGACCAGCCCAACAGCCGGTGCGGGCACCTTGTCTGGGGCATCAGTATTCAAGGAGCAGCAGGCTCCTTGGAATAAAAATGTCGAGGGAGGAGCTCAGCCGCTCCCCCAAACTCTGGGGCAACAGGGCTGGGACAAGAATGCCCCACTCAGTATTGTTCTGGCAGGTGCCCCCATTTTGCTCCATTCCTCCACATTCAACCTCCACATTCAACAAGGAGGGAGGGGCAAAATTAATTCTTGTCCAAGGTAGCAATAAACACAGAGATTTGTCATGTATTCATTCACATTTTTATACCACCCTTCCTCCAAGGAGCTCAGGGTGGTGTGTACAGTTTCGTCCTCACAACGACCCTGTGAGGTAGGACAGGCTGAGAGATAGTGACTGGCCCAAGGAAGCTTCGTCACCCAGGAAGCGTCATGGCTGAGCAGGGATTTCTGTGCCAACATTTTCACCAGGCAGAGCTCTCGCCATGTGGAGCCAGGCTCTAAAACCCCGGTCCTAAAGTTGCTGTTCCTCGGAAGTGAGCCCCAAATAAGTAAGATTGCAACTTTTAAAAAAGCTTTGACCTTTCTGTTGTATATTTTTCTCTCTCTGTGTGTGTGTGTGTGTGTGTTGCCAGGTGTCCTGTGATGCTGGTGGTGGGAGATCAGGCCCCTCATGAAGATGCAGTGGTGAGTGATGATGCCGGTCTCTTATAAAAAAAATAAATCTGCAGCACCAAGCGTGTGTGTGTGCGGAATCTGGGCATTCTGTCCCCTTGTCCACCAGTTCTTAATTTATGCCGCAGGGGAGAATCCTCAGTATCCCCTTTGGCTTTGCTCTTTGTCCTCACATGGTCTGTCTCTCCTGCCAGGTGGAGTGCAATTCCAAACTGGACCCCACTCAGACTTCTTTCCTCAAGGTAAGCTATGCCTGCAAGCTTTCCTCTCTAGGGCTGATCTCTGAAGCCCTCCAAGGCAGACACAGGAGCAGTGGCGCTCCTGGGGGCAGTCCCCATGCATAAGTGACCCTGGGCAGCACGGCTGGGGGGCAGAGGCATGCCCGTGCCTGCTGCCTCCCCCTGGAGGGGTTTTGAGGGCCAGAGAGACCATGCACTGCCTTCCCGACCCTCAGGCGGCCTTCTGAGGCCTCTGTAAGGTCCTTAAATGTCACGTCCGGTTTTCTCCTAAACACCGGAACTAACATATAAAGGCCCTTAGAAGGTCTTCTGTGGGCTGGGAGGCCACAGGTGGCCTGTCTGGCCTCAGAACACCGCCAGGGGGAGGCGGCAGGCACGGGGGGGTGGCACTTCCAGGTAGGGAACGTCAGTGGGCGGCGGCAGCAGCAGCAGCAGCAGCAGGAGGTCTCATCCAGGCAACTTGCCGAGTCACAGCTTTGTCCTGCCCTCCCTGCCCCTGTTTGGGCTTCCTCAGAGATCCCAGAGATGATGCAGGGGCCTTCGAAGGAACGTTTTTGTGGATAGGGAGGATGGGAGAGGGGACTGCTTGGGTGTCTCTTCCTTAACGCACTAGAAGACCAGAGAAGGGCTTCACTTTCACCTCTCCTCAGCCCATCTCTCTAATTCTTCCCCACACCTAATTGCTCCCTATTCTCTCACAGCCATCATTTTGTCTTTTGCTGTGCCTCTTTTGGTGCCCCTTCAGTCCTGGTCCACCACCCCTGTAGCCTCACTTTGTGTGAGCCTTGTCTAGAAAACCTAGCTCTCGTTTAAAGCCCAGGCCAGCCCAACTAGCACTCTGTTTATGGAATGTCAAATCTTTGAGAGTCTTCTGTGTCTGTGATTCTTACTTTATGGAGGTTTTCTTGGGGGGGGGGTATGTTTTGCAAACATGAATTTTTTGCGCTTCCTCCAAATTCTAGCCCCAGATCATGCCCCCCCCACTTCAATAGCACGTCTGCTTTTGAATATAAAATGCCACGCTTGGCACAGCTTCACCCTACACTGTGCCTAGAGATAAGGTCCAAACCCTCTCTCCGTGTCTTCGTGCCACACCCTCTGCACAGGGCCTGCCCATTTAAGATTCTGCTTATATCTTATTGCCACAGGAGGTGGTGATGGCATCTGGTCTTGATGCCTTTAAGAGGGGATTGGACGGATTTCTGGAGGAAAGGTCCATCGTGGGCTATAGGCAATGATGGATTGTGCAACCTCCTTACAAAGGTGGAGGGCTACCGGTACTGGGTGCAAGGGAGTGGCAACAGGATGCAAGCATCTTGTTGTCTCATGCCTCCCTGGGGCACCTGGTGGGCCGCTGTGAGATACAGGAAGCTGGACTAGATGGGCCTTTGGTCTGATCCAGCAGTGATCTTCTTATGTTCTTATGTTCTTATATTTTTCAGATGGCAGATTCAGGAGGACAACCACAGCTGACCCAGGTGAGATAAGCAGACGCAAGCTGGGGCTCTGGAGAACGGCTCGGCAGGAATAGGTTATGTGTGTTCTCATGTGGGTGGGCAGAAGCTAACTCTGGAGCCACCAAGTAGCTTTAGTGGTGATCCAAAGTCACTTCTGAACCTTCCCCCTGGCTAGCATTTTTCCTTTTTCCCTCCTTCCGGATGCCCCTAGGCGGCTTTCTGAAGTGTGGGAAGGCCAACCGCAGCCTCTCTGCACCTCATAACTAGGCCTGTTTGAAAATTGTGTTTTTCCCCACAAATTTCATTATTTGAAAAGCAGAAAGTGGTATTGTGTGTTTTTATTCCAAGTTCTCATTCCAAGTTCTCATTTTTATTAACTCTAAACGCTTTAAAAGTGTACTAGGTAGGTGAGGCAGTGTCAGCAGATTCAGCCACATTTCTGACTGGAAAAGTAATCTATTTTAATTTCCGGAAAACACCTCAAACACCCAAATGCTGTGTTTTGTGTTTTTATTCAAATATTTTAACTCCAAAAAGGTGATGTTTTGTGTTTTTATGCATTTTTAACAAAAAAACCAAAACCCTACCCATAATGCCTCACAAATGCTACTGGAAGACACTTCCAATTGCATTTGGGAGGTTCTTGAGGCTTTCCCCGTGAATTCCATTATCCACAGATATCAGTATCCGTGGGGGATCCAGGCACAGATTCCCTGCGCATACAGAGGGCCAACTTACTGTACAAGTATCCATTTAAGGGCACAATCCTAACCTGGAGTCAGGCCAGCACAGTTAAGCCATCAAAGTTTGGCTGGCACAAGGGACACTGACACTGTAAAGAGCATTTGGATCACTCTTGGAGTCAAAGAGGACAGACACCAGGAGTGGTCCAAACATACTTTACGGTGGCTCTTGTGCCAGCCAAACTTTGCTGGCCTAACTGTGCCAGCCTAATGCCAAATTAGGATTGCGCCCTGTGTCTCCTATGTACACAGCTGTGTAGCTGCCGTAAGCCTGAGGGGGCAGCGGGCTGGAAAAATCAATTATCAGATCCTAGTGCATGTAACTGCCAGGGATCCACCCCCTACACGAATATACCTTCTCCAGTGTGGCCTTGGCAGAATCATGGGGAGCTGCCACTCCCAGCAACCTGGTGCTCAGCAGCCACACAACATTCACAACAGTGGAAGGCGACTTCCACTATCATGAGAAAATGTTCCGATTGGGCCAGTACTCAATAATTAGTACTTTTTTTTTTTTTTTGAGATCTTTAAAAGATTACACTTGGGGCCTAAGTAACTGTTGCATGCAAATTTAAGCTTGAAAGTATTTTTTTAAAAATGCAGAGAAAAGCTGCTTTGGGAAGGGATTACTTGAAATGAAGAAACCATGGGGAGGAGGGAGGATGAAAGAAAGTGCCAAACCCCTCCCTTCTTTCTCTCCACTCCCCTGCCTTCAGACTGCACATTTGCCCTTGCAAAGCTTGCATCTGGAAAGCCACAGAGGGAAAAGTGACTGGACTGGAGAGGAGACATGGCCAGCAGGATTATGCACGCTCTCACGTCTCTGCTCCAAATCACCTCCCTCCTATGATGCTTTGCTGCAAAAAAAAAAAAACTCGCCGTTGGGCTTCTATTACAGGCATTTGTACATGATATGTAGTTAGGCCCTAAACGGGGTCTGCGAGGTGGTTTAAAAGATAAATACCAACCACTCTGAGCAATTCTCAGTCTTAACCACTCCGCATATCCAGACGGCATGTACAACAAAAGATGAATCATTACTGAACCAGAATAGTTTTATTTTCTAAACCGCATGTTTTGCTGCTTAGTTACAGATGAAGCCATTTCCCTTTTCAGGGCTTACACAGTAGCCATTTCTACATATAATGAATTAGAACAGGGGTTCCCAAACTTTTTAGAGGCCCTCAAAGCTGCTGCCTGATTTATAAATGCCAAGGGATGTCGCTATAATTGTGATTGGGCAGCAGTGCTTCCCCACAGTGGCAGCTTGTTTAATCCTTGATGCACATAGTCTAACCTGCCCTGTCAGTTTTGCAAACCACCAACAATTGGGTCATGACTCACTGGTGGGTCCAGGCCCACAGTTTGAGAACAGCTGGATTAGATCTTCTGTGACATTCAGGTCTCAAGGACACTGTCTGGTCTGTTTTCAGTTTTTTGAATGTTTGTCTTTTATATTTTTGGCAGAAGCTATAAAGAACTTAATCCACAAATAATGTAATAATTTTTAAATTAGGTATATTTAAAAATAAAATTTAAAGAGCTAAAGGCAACCATCTTTAATAACGTTTTCACTTCTCGCTACAAGAACAGTTCAGAACCAAATACAAGAAGTAGGTCCTAAACTCTTAGCACCATCAGTTGGAATTTGCCTTTGCCCATTGAAACTGGCTCTTCCAGCGTAACCAGCTAAAGAACGTTCTCTCCCTCTCTTTCTTCTCTTCCATCCTTCAGCCTGGCAAACTGACTGAGGCCTTCAAGTACTTTGTGCAAGGCATGGGATACAGTGAGTATTGGATCGGAGATCTGTTCTGCTTTCCCCCAGTAGGCATGCATAAGTAGGAAAGTTGGACCCCATATTTCATGCAGAACCAGAGTCGAGGTTTCATAGGATACCCATAGGCCACCCATAGCAATCCTCCACTAAAGGTGTGTGGAGTTGATCAATGAATGAGACGATGACTCATTAAGAGATCCATCGGTCAACAGCCAGCAGTGCCATCTTGACTATTGTTTGGCTGTTGGAGGCAATGGTCACTGCTTCCAACTGGCTGGACTGTGCGCTCCCTTGGAGTGTACCCCAGGTGGTCCAAGGGTACTCTGAGGTGTTGTCTGTGTTCAGGCGCATATCTTACCTGTAGCACCCCATGGCACGAGCCATGGGGCGCGGGGCAGTGGCGGGGCGCCACTGCGGGCGGTCCGGGAGAGACCGTGCGGTTTCTGCCCCGCCCACGCCTCCCTTATGCTCTGAAATAGAGTGTTTCTGGGGTTTCCGCGCGGGGGCGGGGCGACATGGGGGGCGCGTGGTCAGCGCCTGCCATGGGGCACGCTCCCGGGCCGGACCGCCACTGTCTGTGTTCATAAACCCTCCTCCCCTCCATCCTTTGTCAGCCATGCCTCCACCACAGTTCCCTGTCAGGCAAAAGTTGGAATCGTCATGGAGCACATGCAATGCCCCCCCCCCCTCCCCCTGGGGCCCAAAAATTACAGTTAAACTTGTAGTAATTCAAGGAGACTTATTAGAGATTCATTAGATTTATTATCGATAGAGAAGCCCTGTGGGTTGCTGTTTTTGTGGTCTGCTTTGGGTAGTCCATAGTCCTTTCTCCACCCTCTCCGGGGGTCTATGGCAGCAGTGTCCAAACTCCAGCTTGCGGGCCGGATCCGGAGACCGCTTTTTCCATCCACCTGGCGACCCGCACTTACTGTTCTCCCAGAGAGCGTTGGAAAAGTCCCCTAATGTTGCAGCGGTCAGCCGCTTCTGGTTCTGTCGCCCCAGCAGGCTGTGCACACAGCATTCTGGGCAAGCACGGCTGGCCGCGGTGACACTTGGGGGCTCCAGTCGCGGCTTTCCCAATGCTCCCCGGTGGAACTAAAAGCACCAGCAATGCCGGGTAGCCTTTTCAGTGCTGCAGCGGTCTCCGGTTTGGAGACCACTGGTCTATGGGGAAGGGTCTCCCAAGCAAGCACCCCTGTGGAGGACCAGAGAAGACAGAGAAGGGCCTGCCCACAGCCACAGCCAACACTTCAGTCCATTCTCCACCCTCTCTGGTGGTCAGTGGGGGAGCATGTGCTTAGCGAGACACTGGAAGTGATCAAAGGCGCTATTTTTTTTCTGAGACCTCACAAACCTCAGGGTCTCTGAGACCATGTAGTCTGTGGCCCACAGGTTGGGAACTAGTGCCTTAGACAGGCCTCCACTTACTTCTCACAATAGCTTAAGAACATAAGAAGAGCCCTGCTGGATCAGACCAAAGGCCCATCTAGTACAGCTTCCTGTATCTTACAGTGGCCCACCAGGTGCCTCAGGGAGCACACGAGACAACAAGATGCTTGCATCCTGTTGCCACTCCCTTGCACCTGGCATTCTGAAGTAGCCTACTACTAAGGTAAGGAGGTTGCACAACCCATCATGGTCTATAGCTAATGGTCCTTTCTAAGCCAAACTGCCTCAGGGTCCCAAAAGAGATGATTTTGGGGAGATGAGATTATTCTGGTTCTGCTGCCCCTGAAAAACAAGTAAAGAGCCAGAGGTGCATATTCATCCCCAAAGTGTGTTTGGTGTTTTCCCACTCCAGACTGAGGTATCCTCTATTTCTCCTCAGTCCCTCATGTACTGGACAAGAAACTGAGTCTGGGGTCAGGTACCTTCTATAGTATTGCTCCCCACCCCCTGACAACCCCCACCAAAATGTCTTCTCACCATCACACACACACCCCTCCGCCGGTTGCTCCTTCACTCCTGTGTGCTGCAGTACACACAACCCACCATTAAAACACTGAGCTGTTTGCACTGTTGGTGAGAGAGCCGAATGTGCTTTAATTTGCATTTCTGTTGTGTGCCCCTAAGAGGGCTGGTGCCAGGCATTTGCCTCATATTATCCAGGGGCTGCCAGCAAGATCTCAGTTGTGCACCATGGAAACCCTCGGTTTTCATTCCAAAATAAAATGGCTCACACTATTAACATGTTGTGCAAACGTCCTTGAATAATTGCATATGTAGCATTATTGATTTTACTTAATCCTGAATGCAGTATTGCAAAATTTTGAAAAAAATAGTTTAGAGCAGGAGAAGAGGCAATAATAGTTGCATCTGTGCTTGTTTGGAGGGGGGAATTTTCAAGGAGGAAGAGGGCTAAGGGCTATGGGGTGGGAAGCATGATGGCAGGCCCTAATTATAGGCATAACAATGCAAGATGCGGGTGACAGGGCCCCTAATATGCATTGTTCTAAGGGCACAATCCTACCCTGGAGTTAGGTCGGCACAGTTAGGCCAGCAAAGGTTGGCCGGCACAAGGGCCACCGTAAAGTATGTTTGGACCATTCTCAGAGTCAGAGAGCCCAGCACACAGACGTGAGCCATCCTCCCTGAATCCAAGAGTGATCCACATGCACTTTACGGTGGCCCATGGGCTGGCCAAACTTTGCTGGTCTAACTGTGCCGGCCTAACACCAGGTTAGGATTGAGTCCTAAATGTTCTAAAATATCCTTATATGCAGGAGGACTAGACACCTAGCAGCATGATCCTTGTCTTGGTGCACTTTGCATATGCAGAAGAGAACATATCAGCATTGGCTTCTACAGAGGTCTCTTCCTTCCCCCCAATCCTCTTCAGTCTTCAGTTCCATTTATTAGCTCTGTAGTTTCAAATGCACACCCAAAGGCAATGGGGTATGGAAAGGCAATGGGGAATGGAAATGGCAATCTTAGATATGGAAACCCATTAGTTCCATGTCTCTCTTTTTCACTTGTTTTTCAAGAAATCTGTACTTCCACTCAGTAGTGTCGCTGCAGGGAGACAGCGCACTAAGTTTTGCAGGAGCTGCAATGTGCTGTGTAAGTGGTTCTTCCCATTTGCCATTAGAGCCATTCTGGGCAGTGATGGCAATGTGTGTTGCTGTTGCTACCTAGCATGGCTCTGACTGCGAGTGGGAGGAGCCATGAACATGGTGTGTTGCAGCACCTGCAATACCTATGATGCCCCCCTATAGCTACACTATTGCTCCCAGTCTTGCACCTGGGAAGAGGCTGGGAAGGTGGCTGGGCTTGCCTAGTGCTGCTGTTCATTGGCCTGCTCACCCCTCAGCAGCCTCTGAGCATTGCCTTTGGGAGGAGGGCTCCTCAGAGGCCAGAACCTCGTCTGACTCCGCCTGTTTCTCTTCTCCTCCCACAGTGGCCTCATCCTGCATGACGCGCCTCTCCCGCTCGCGCACCGCCTCTCTGTCCAGTGCAACCTCGGGAGACGGGAACCGCTCCCGCTCCCGCACCCTGTCCCAGAGCAGCGAGGCCGGGGCACCCCAGCCGCCTGCCCCCACCATGGAGGTGTCCTGCTGAGCGCCAAGCCAGGGGACGAGACCGCCTCCCACCTCTGAACAGGACTTCTTCTGCTATCCCACAATGCACTCCGGCCACTGGGCCACGTGACGATCTCCCCTAACGGTACTAAATGTCCAGGGAGGCCCAGATGGGATGCAGTTTTACTCTTTTTTAAAACAAACATTAACTTCCCCCTGTCCTTTCCTTCTCACCCAACGCATACACACCTCCCTTGCCAATCCCACCCATAGCCTAAGTCTAGCCTCAGCCCCCTCCCCCAACATTTCCTTAATGACCCTCAGCACCTAAGGAGATATGGATGGAATACTACTCTATATACTTTTCTAAACTGTTAGCACCTGTTTTGAATTTCTCCTTTGTCCGCCATCACCTTGCACACTTAGTTTCCTTCACCAGGGAAGTCTGGATTCTTGGTTTCTTCCTGTCAGTGTCCCGCCCCCTGATTTCTGAGTGGAAAAATGTTCTTGGAATCACCTGGACGGGCCTCAAATCGTCTTGCTAGCTTTCTCCGCCCCTTCCGGAGGGTACATGGACAAAAGCAGGACTTCACAGGAGAGATGCACGTCCCCCGTAAGGGATTGTGTTGTTGCTGTCATGCCAACGTTGTGCTCCTAACCCGGGGGCCACATTTTTGTCCCAACAGCCCCTTTCCCTCGACCTTCTTTTTCCTGCTGTGGTCTCACCTTCTGAGTCACCCACCCACCCATCCAGTCTGTCCTGGGAGCCTTGAGCCCTTTCCAGGGCTTACATTTTCTTCCCGACTCTCAGAGAAGCTCAGCCTTTGATTCTTGTCTCCACGCATCATGTAGGTACGCCTCTCTCTGCCCAACAGCTGCATTTCCCATCCATTCTCTTTGCCGTCTCCATTCCCCCTTCTCCCTCTCCCCCCACACACCTTAAACCTAACCCTTTGTAGATGATAGCTGCTTTGTGGTGTGCATGTATGGTTCCCGCTAAGACAGAGAGCGATTTTGGCGGTTTAGGGGCATTTGGGAAGCTGGGTGAGGCTGAACATGGGGGGCGGGCGAGTGGGCGGGCGGGCAGCATTATTCCTCTTGGTATGTTGCAAGAGAATGCTGGGGTGGGGGACGGCTGGGGGCTTGAGCCAGATTACATGATTGCAACTGTGCTAGGCACAGGTGGCAAGTAGGTGATGGTTCTCTCCTGGCTTCGTGTAATGAGATGAGTGGATAAGATGCCAATTGTCATTGGCTGTGCATTTTTATTTTATTTTTTGCAAGAAGCGCTGACTGTAGTCGGTTCCAGCTGCTGGCTTTGAGCAGGGCTCTCGCGGTGCCGTGGAGGGTGAACTTTGCGTCAGCTTACTCTGTAATGGAATTCCAACTGTACCAGTTCTTTGAATGTTCTTGGCTGTATTACAAAACCTAATTGTATAGATTGTGTTTGCCATGTTGATCTCGCGGAATAAGGAATCCAAAATAAATAAGGTAAAAATATTTTCTTTGGATCAGCTGCAGTGAGGGGTAAGCAGCATGTGAACTTTTGAGTGACACAGAACACTTCATCGAGCTGCAAAGGGGTTCTGTGTAACCCGAAAGCTGGAACACTCCCACAGTAAAACATGATGGTCCAAGTAGAAAGTCGCTTTACTTATTCCCTTAACCTGATTGGCGCTGGGGGTAAATGGCTCAGCTGCCTATATAAAGGGGCATTGTTTGAAATGGATTCCAGCTGGAATTTTAACTCCCGGATGTAATGGGATCCTGTTGTATTTGAGAATGTGCGAGCTCTGTTTTTTTTTTCCCCCAGAGCAATTGATGGTGAATCCTGGCTCTTAACAATAAATTCTCTAGAGGAATGAGTTTTTGCTTCTTTTCTTGTGGGGGGTTTGTGTGTGTGTGTGTGTGTGTGTGTGTGTGTGTGTGTGTGTGTGTGTTCCTACAGCAGACACCATGTCAAGGTCTGTTCTCTGCAGGACAATTTCCAGATTGGACGGTTTAGATAATGAACCTTCCATGTTCTGCCTTCTGTCATTAGATTTCCATCACCGCACTAAACTGAGGTGGCTCTCCTTCCAAATAACTCCAAAGAGGTCCTGTTTCCAGTATCCTTTGCTGTATGACCATATATAAAACACACAAAGAAGTCCTTTAATTCTGGACCAACTTAACATTTATCATGGCAACTGTTAATTTGGGATTAAAAACCTCACTTTGCCAATAGACCTGCTTTCAAAGAGTGAAAATATCAACTTCTCCACTACCCTTTTTCATCAAGTCTGACAGGCTAATATTTACTGTCTATTCCAGGAGTGTCAAACATAAGGCCTGGGGACCAGATTCGGCCACAGGAAGCTCTTTATCTGCCCCTCAGGCTCTCCCAGCACCACCATTGGCTGATCTTTGGTGCTGAGCTGGGCTGAGGTGTTACCGCTGAGTGGGCGGCCTGCATGATAATTGGGCTCATTCCATATCTTGAAAACAGGATCAAGATTTGTATAATTTATCTTCTAGTTGCAGCTAATGAGCTCCTAAGTGAGAAAAAAAAATTCTTATTTCTGGTCATGACCTGCATAATGACATCACTTCCTACTTAATGACATCATTTCCGGCCCCTCAGCAGGCATCATGAATACTATTTGGCCCTCCATATGAGATTAGTTTGACACCCTTGATCTATCCATTACTAAGAATGAGTGCCAAACTATGATTTGGTGCTGGAGATCCACAGTTTCACCTCTCTTCCACAAGTTGCCATTAGTCACAGAGAGGGGAGATACCTCTCTTCCCTTCCCCCCCCTCCACTTTAAACCATCTAAAAGCAGCTAAGGAGAGGGTAT
>JAJKFI010033018.1:0-33895 GCA_029204185.1 Lerista edwardsae | reverse complement strand
GTGTGTGTGTGTGTGTGTGTGTGTGTGTGTGTGTGTGTTTTCTTGGACTCGCTTCTGGGACATTTTATTCCAGGACTCTCAGAGCAGGGCAAAGAAACTGGTCTCCGCTCTGCTGTTTTTGTCTCCTTGAGCTCTAAAGGGGAACCCTCAGAGAAAAGAGAGAAGGCCGCCCTGGTTTCTATGAGGTGATACAGCAATGCCAAGTTTGTAGTGAAAAATCTCCTCCTTGAAAGAAGGCCTGGCGTTTGACAAGGAGCAAGTCCTTTGGGCTAGTTTTCGGGCAGGAGGGAGCTGCTGACTGAAATCACCCACAGGCCAGGGTATGTATCGCTAGGCCCAAGCCCAGGTGGCAGTCCTGAGAGCAAGTGGTCAGCACTGCAGGGAACCCCAGTGGCAGGGGAAACAGGGGAATGCAGAGGCACGGCAGGCAGAGGCGGATCTACAGGGAGGGCAAAGCTCTAAGTGTTGCAAGGAGCCTTACCCTGTCATGTAAATCCCTCCTCTCCCTTGCTGCTGTGGCCAGTAAGCAATGCCAAGATGTTGCTTTTCCCTGTGAGGATTGGCTAAAACGGTGCAGGAGAGGAGTGATTTCCACTGCAAGGTAAGGCTTCTTGCAAAACTTAGAACTTTGCCCTCCCTTACATCTGCCTCTGACAGCAGGGACAAAGGGGCAATCTCTGTTGGCACTGCCCGTCCGTCCGTCCGTCCGTCCCCCCCGGCCTACACTCTGAGAGGCTGGCAGGGGAAGCTGCAAAACAAGTTGAGGGGGGGTTTCAAACTGGAGACAAGGAGTGTCTCTAAAAATAGGACACTTGGCAGAGCATGTGAGGCGAACAAGGATTGATTTAAAGAGACACCGGAGCAGGCACAGGGCGTGGGAGACACCAGCTCTGTAATCGGGCCCAAAATGCACTTAACCCCCACACTGGGCACTGGGAAGAGCTAATCCCTGCTTGCTGCGGAGGGAGCCAGCTGTTGCCAGCAAGTGGCAGAGACGGTTTTGGGAGGGGGGCGGGAGGGTTAGATGCGTTGACTCCTGGACTCACTCTCCAATTCTGGGAAGAAACAGGAGGGAATGGGTTCGAGGAGGAGGAGGAGGAGGAGGAAGCGGTGAGAAACAGGACCCCTGGGAAGAAAGTGCAACCGCATGCATAGTGCAAACGGGAGGGCACCCAGGGCACCTGGGCCTTTTTCCAAGCCTCGGGGGCTGTTGGTCCTAGCAGGGCTTGGGGAGTGGTTTGGAGCACAGACTTTAATCTGGATTAGATGTCCTCCCCTTTAGCCACCCTGCTGATTTCAGAAGGACAAGGTAAACGGCAGATTTCTCCCCACTTTTCCACTGTGTTCTTAGGAAATGGGTTGTGTCAACCCACCTTAGGGAAGGTGAATATGATTTATTTCCAGATTTAAATTTCCAGATATAAAGAGAAGGTTAAAAAAAAAATTGGAGGCGGAAATCAGGCCTAGTGGTTAAATAAATAACCACTGCTAACTGGGCAAGAGGCACTTTTTCAAGTGGTGTCCTCTTATATTTAGCAGGGGGAGAGCAATTGTCCCTTTTCACCCCAGCACAGTGTCTTTCTCGTGGCTGTTGCTGGTGGTGTTCTCCATCCTTTTAGATTGTGAGCCCTTTTGGGACAGGGAGCCATTTAACTTTAATGTTGTTATTTGCCTGTAAACCGCTCTGTGAACTTTATGTTGAAAAGCGGTATATAAATACTAGTGATTGATTGATTAAATAAGAAATGCATCTTGAGAGAATTCCCCGTGAATGAGAATGAGAATTCCCAGTGGCGTTCCTATGGGAGGGAATGCTAAGAATTGCAGGAGCCTGCGCACCTGTGTTATGTAGCCCCTCTCCCTTGCCCCCAGAGCCATTTGCTGCTCAGAGAACAGCTTACAGCAGTGATGGCGACACACCTATGACACGCGTGTCAAAAGTGACACTCCACAACATTTGGGGTGACACACCAGCATTCACCAATACATTACATGACAAAAACTGAGTTTGTTCTACTCATTTTTCATTTTTGTAATCATTTGGTGTTTATTTATGTAATACATAGTACCACACATGATTAGTATTTTTTGTTTAAATGAATTAATATAAAGGATTGTTTCTCCTTTGTTTGCGAGGGGGGTTGACACACCAGCAGAGCCAAGTTAAGCATTTTCCTAAATTTTGACACACCAAGCCCAAAAGGTTTGCCATCACTGGCTTAGAGGCTTTGCTCTCTGAGCCGCGAATGGCTCTGAAGATGAGTGGGGGGGGGCATGCTACACAGAAGCTCAGGCTCCTGCAAAACTTAGTATTTTGCCTCCCCTGTAGAAATGCCACTGAGAATTCAAATATTCTCCAAATGCTGGATGAATGCAGGGGAGGAAAAGGGTTTTCTTTCATTTTTATCACACTCAAGGTATCACACACGTAGCTAAAATCAAAACAGCATATCATACCCATGAACATTTAAAATTAATCCAAAACAGAGCAGACAATCCACAAGAGAACTTACAGTGCATGATTATTCAGAGGTAAGAGGTTTGTTACCTCAGAGGTAAGAGGCAGTGATGGGTTGTAACCTCCTTACATTAGTAGTAGGCTACTTCAGAGTACCGGGTGCAAGGGAGTGGCAACAGGATCCACGCATCTTGTTGTCTCATGCCTCCCTGGGGCACCTGGTGGGGCCGCTGTGGGATACAGGAAGCTGGACTAGATGGGCCTTGGCCTGATCCAGCAGGGCTCTTCTTATGTTCTTGTGTTCCCAGGAAAAATACAGAGTGAGGCCTAAGGGACAGATCTCCTGTGGTAGGGAGTTCCACAGCTTGGGTGCCTTGGAAGACCTGCTACTACCTATTGATTAGGACAGTGGTTCTCAAACTTTTTAGACCGGGACCTACTTTTTAGAATGGCACTCATATCAGGACCCAGGAAGTGATGTCATTAACCTAGAAGTAATGTCATGGCAAGAAGTGACTTCAACAAGCAGGAAGTGCTGTCATTGCAACATAATAAAATGACACTCTTGAAATGCAAATTGGCCGTACTGGATTGCAGCAATTGTACAACCATGAAACATCCCTGACAGAAAGCAAGATTGGGACAAAATGTGTATATAACACATTATACACCCATTATATAAAAAGGGTGAACTAAAAACAAGTTTAAAAAAAAAAAAACCTCACTTGAAAATTTAAACTGTTAACACTCGCAAAAGGAATATAACAAGAGCAAGTTCTGCAGTTTCCAAGATGGCTGCTCCCAGCTTTCCAAGGCCCACCTGACATCAGGTTGCGACCCACCAAGTGGGTCCTGACCCACAGTTTGAATAACACTGCATTAGGTTATAAAACAGCCATAAGATTACAAGAAGCATAGGCTTCCACAGTTTTAACAGCCAATCAATTCCGCAAGTGTTTCCTGACTTTACTACAGTCATTTCAAAGAGTGGGCCATGAGATACCTGCATACGGAGCTGGGAGAACCTGACAAACTGGAGGGGCAGCCCAATCCTATTGTCTGGCCGCCATGGGCACAGCGGTAGCCAAATGGCCACAGCGGCATCCATCAGCATCCAGGCAGCCACCAGAAGCTTCTTGGAGGAAGGGGACAGTCATCCCCTTCCCTGGGCAAGCCTGGAGACCCGCTAATGGTCTCCTCATGTCTGCGCCGGCTATTTTGATGCTGCAGAGGGCAAGGGCCTCGGTGTCAGGCCGTGTGGCCCAATCTGGAGGAGAGGATCTAGCAGCAAATCTTGCAGCCGGTCCCACCCACTGCTCTGCCCTTCCCACTGCCCAATTCTGCCCTCCCTGCCCACACAGAGAATGTGCAGTGCCGGGGAGGGTAAGACTTACGACTCACTAACTCTGCAGGGACGCCTCGAGGCATGCCTGGACGGCACTGGCTCAGAGTGGGTAGAACTCAGGATTAAGCCCAGTGGTGTCATCCAAATGATTTAGGAACAGGTACTCACTTTTGATTGGCACTTGTCGGGGTCCGCCCACCGGAAGTGACGTCATAAGCCGGAAGTGATGTCGTGGCAAGAAGTGAGGTCATAGCCGGAAGTGAGGTCATGGCAGTAAGTGAGGTCGTAGCCGGAAGTGGTGTCATGATTGTTGCCATGGATGTGATCATGTTTGTAATAACTTCAGCTGGTGGTTAGTGTTGATTTAACTTCTATTGCTTTGCTTTCTAGAGATGTGTATAGACATATTTTGCTTCAACTGTTCCCTGGTTGAATAGCAGGCTAGACTGTACTAGATTGTGAGCCCTCTTGGGACAGGGAGCCATTTAACTTTAATGTTAAATGCAAGGAGCCGGCAAGGAACAGGAGGGGGAACGGGCGGCCAAAAAAAGACCGTGTGGGGGCTGGGGCTGGGGGGAGGCTGCAGGAGGAACCGGGATGCTGGATCTGCGCAACTGGAGGGAGTGGGAGCCCCAGGCATCCTACCTCCTCACGCTTGCTGCCTTATTCCCGGGTCTCCCTCGCTGCTGCTGCTGCTGCCGCCTCCAGTCTTCTTGCTCCGCTGCTGCCACTGCCGCCACCACCACCAAGCTGCCTGCCTGCCTGCCTCCTCACAGAAAGTGCAGGCAATGGCTGCGGGCGTGCAGTACGCATGCGCAGCTGCTGAGCCAACCAGCCGACGGGGCCAGCTTTGAATGGGCGGGGCCAGCTCAACTTCTAGGAACCGGTACTCGCGTAGTGGTGCGTAGTGGGTGCATGACATTACTGATTAAGCCCTTTTGTATCAGGTAGAATGTTGGGCTCATTCGGTCCCTCCTGATGCAAAGATGCAGCAGAAATGACTTCTGCATCTTCAACAGGACGTGCATTCACAATTCTGGGACCACCACCATGAAGCTCTATCCCATTCCAGATATTTCTCCCTTCTTTCAGCGATGTGATCTGGAGTCAGGCAAGGGGAAGGGGAAAGCAACAACAATAACAATAATGGAGCCATAACCCTGATGATTATTGTTTTATGTTGCATTCATTTAAAAAAAAATCCATGGACGTCAAGGATGGCCTAAGATCTCTTGGCACCTAAGGCAGCATGCCAAACCTTACTCGATAAGGTGCCAGCCCCTGCTCCTCCCACTCGCCAATGTACTAGCTCAGTACCTCCTCCTCTCCACATTTCCTCTTCCTCTCTGTCCACCTTTTCTTTTTCCATTCCAGGAAGTGGAAGGAGGAGATGTAGAGGCCACAGGTGGACAGAGATGGGTTGTTGTTGTTCAGTCGCTAAGTCGTGTCCGACTCTTCGTGACCCCATGGACCACAGCACGCCAGGCCTCCCTGTCCTCCACTAGCTTCCTGAGTTCGCCCCATTTCATGTTCATTGCTTCAGTGACACTATCTAACCATCTCATCCTCTGCCGCCCCCTTCTCCTTTTGCCTTCAGTCTTTCCCAGCATGAGGGTCTTTTCTAAAGAGTCCTCTGAGGTGGCCAAAGTATTGGAGCTTCAGCTTCAGGATTTGTCCTTCCAGGGAGCAAGCAGGCTTGACTTCCTGTAGGACTGACCGATTGGATCTCCTTGCAGTCCAGGGGACTCTCAAGAGTCTTCTCCAACACCATAATTCAAAAGCATCTATTCTTCGGCGCTCTGCCTTTCTTATGGTCCAGCTCTCACAGCCCTACATTGCTACTGGGAAAACCATAGCTTTGACTAGGCGAACGTAACCCAACACCAATCTGCTACCTAAGGCAACCAGTTCAGTTGGCCTCATGGATGGACCCACCCACTTTGGGACATGTCCACTGTCACATGCACATGCTCTAGGACAGTGATGGCGAACCTATGACATGCGTGTCAAAGCTGACACACCAGAATGTTTGGGGTGACACATAAAGAATTGTTACTCTTTTGTTTGGGAGGGGGGTTGACACACCAGCAGTGTCAAGTTAACCATTTTCCTAAGTTTTGACACACTGAGCCCAAAAGGTTCGCCATCACTGCTCTAGGATTTGTACATGGTGTGCATGGAGACCCAGGCCTAAGCCTGTCAGGGCCTGAGATTGAAAATCCAGTGGATGCCTCCTTCCTGCTACGGTGGCAGCAAACTATATGCTGCCCTTTTATGGTACCCAACATTTTCTGCAGGCTTGCCTCCATCTGGAGCCAGGCAGCCCAGTGTGCCTGTTGTCCTTGGAAGCTGAGATCTGGATGAATTGTTGCACAAACATGGACCGTTGCCTATAAGGAGCCAGAAGAATGGTTGAGAGTGAATCATTTACATTATTTCAATGAAGAACTTGCCGTTCGTATTGCTGCCTATATTTAGAAAGTTGTAATTAAATTTTAGACATTTTCTTTATACAGGGAGATTTTTTAAATGGAATACATGTTATGATGTCCTGATCTATTAAGAGTTTTAAAAAGCCAGTGAATAAACCAAATAAAGAAAGAGAGGTATGTGTGTTCTCTCCCCTCAAATGTCAGCATGACTTCCCCTTGGTATTTATGTGCAAGTTCCTAATGTGGGTGATGCCAGGAGTCCACAGTTCCTCTGCAAGTCCTGCTCCTCCCATCTCAGATATGCAAAGGCTGATTATATTTTCTCACTGATAAAGGAAAAGCAGCCTGCACATGCCCAGAGGTACTCAATCCTGTATTATGAATTCACATTCATAATTCGGTTAGTGCTGGCTGCAACCACCTGCAAGAGAAGCATGTTTACACACACACACACACACACACACACACACACACACACACACACACACACACACGAACTTTGTCTTGGCCTTGGTGCTATTTGCTGCAGGGAGGAAGGAGTCCGAGAGGCTGCCCCATAAAAGAAAATGTTCACTGTCTATGCTTCTTCTCTGGCTATCTTCATCATCATCATCATGTCATGACTATTACTGAAAATACTTTTGTCATGGGGGTGCTAAAAACATATGGATCCCAGGTGCCAAATGACCTTGGTACACCACTGGAGGAGAGGCTTCAAGACTCATGGCACAATCCTAACCAACTTTCCAGCACTGACGTAGCTGTGCCAATGGGGCATGTGCTCCATCCTGCAGTTGGGAGACAGTCATGGAGGCCTCCTCAAGGTAAGGGAGTGTTTGTTCCCTTACCTTGGAGCCAGAGGCAGATCTAAGGGAGGGAAAAGCTCTAAGTTTTGCAAGAAGCCTTACCTTGCAGTGGAAATCACTCCTCTCCTGCACCGTTTTAGCCAATCCTCACAGGGAAAAGCAACATCTTGGCATTGCTTACTGGCCACAGCAGCAAGGGAGAGGAGGGATTTACATGACAGGGTAAGGCTTCTTGCAACACTTAGAGCTTTGCCCTCCCTGTAGATCCGGCTCTGCTTGGAGCTGCATCACCCTGGTGCTGGAAAGTTGGTTAGGATTGTGCACTCGGAATGATTTCAATGCTACGTATTTAACTAGTTCCTTCAGTACCATCTGAGGACGCTGCATTTGGGTTCCAGTGAAAAGGTCCTTCGAGCTACCTACGCAGAGAAGCCAGCAACACAGGAGGACGAGGAGGAGAGAGTATGCTGGTGGAAGCCAAGCCAGCCGGCCAAGGAACAAGCCGGGGAGGGTGTGTGCCCGCGTGGTTGGTGATCCTGAACTAGGATTGGGCCAGGAGGCAAAAGCAGTACAGGTTTGACTAGACAGACATGGCGAAGGAATGTGCCAGGGAAAACAGCCCCACCCAGTTCTGCCAGGAAAAAAAAAGCCTTGTCAAAGGGGTGCAGCGTTAGACACAGGGATGCAGCCTCTCGCCCTGAACAGATTCAAGGAGGAAGCTTGGGGCGGGGAGAAGTCATTTTCTCGCTCCTGAGCCAACGAACAGCCCACCAGCCATGTATTGGAAGCCTTGCAAGGGGTGGGTTTCAATCATCCTCCAGTTTCTGCTGCCGTCTTGGGAGCGTAAAAACAGGACAAGCCTGGGTCAAGCACCAGGCAGGACGCAACACATCACCGGTGGGCTCTGAATTCAGCTGGGGGGGGAGGTCAAAAATGTAGAAGGACTGAATCAGAAGTGAATTTGCCAATCAGGTGGGAGGGGGCTGTATACTTTTAGGGTTGTACCAAGAATGGCTGGAGTTTACAAGGTGACATAACCAGCGATGGTGATTTATAGCAGTTTTGGGCCTAAAATCTTCTTCCGACGAACTCATGGCAGTGTGTATGATCCCCAACGCACCTTTTTGTCTCACAACAACCCAGCGAGGGAGGACATGCTGATAGATGGTGACCCAAAGGATTTTTTTTCTTTTTTCCTTTTTGTAACTGAGCAGGTATTTGAAACCAGGCCTGCTCAGTCGAGGTCCAAGATTTTAAGGCAAGGCCAGCCCAAGACCTATCTTGAACCTGAGGCGGCATGCCAAATCTGCCCCCTGACTTGGTGATGTGCCGGCCTCTGCTCTTCCCACTCTCCAATGGTTTAGTTCAGCACTCCCCTCCACATTTCCTCTCCCCCTCTTCGCCTTTCCTATCCAAGGAGGGGGGAAAAGGAGGGGCAGTGGAGGCAAGCAGGGCAGGCAGGCAGCAGAGCAGCCCCCACCAATCTGCTGCCTGAGGCGACTGCTTCAGTTGACCTCATGGATGCACCGGCCATATTCTTACCAATGCACCAGACTGGCTCTCAATGTAATTTCTCTTCAGTGCACTTTAACTATCCCTTGAGTTCACACGATTCAGGTAGCCAAGGTAGCCAAAAGCACATCCAATGAACATTACAAGGAAGGAGCACCACCTCTCCTCAAAGGACCAGTTCACATCTATGCCCCTATAGGTTGGCATATACATACCTTTTCCTTTAGGTGATATTATGGGGTTGCCACCTTGCTTTAGGCGTCTTCCTCCCTCCCTCGGATTTTAGGAAATGGGGACACTTTTAGGGTGAGAAGACAACATGCACAGTGGCCATGATGACCCCAGACATGAAGAATCAAGCTTGCTCCTGTCTGAATAGCTCCATCCAGCATCCTGTTCCTCTTGTCACATTACAGCGTGATGGAGTGCGGCGAACTGTTTTGTGTTTGTTTTAATAGCAATTGATAAGGAGAGAAGTGCAAACGTAAATGCGGCCCCATGGCTCAGTAAACGTTTAACCCACTCCACTGATCTCAAGACAGTCGTGTTCCTAGAGGGAGGGATGGGGTGCTAGGTTTTGCAAGGCAAGCCTTGCCGTGTAAACTAGACCTTGCTGTGATAGCCATTCCGGGCTGCAGGAGCAATGAGGAGATGCATTGCTTTCGCAGCCTGGAATGGCTACAACGGCAAGGAGCAGTTTACTCGGCAAGGTAAGACTCCTTGCAAAACTTAGCACCCCACCCCACCCTCTCTAGGGATGCTACTGCTTCCAGTATCCTGCTCAGTAATTGTAAACACACTGGTTTGATTGACAAAAATCTTTCAACTTTTTTTTTTAAAGAAATAGATCAGATTGCAGGCATGCCCTGGTATCCACTGATTTGGTATCCATGGTTTCCATTATCCACAGATACCATGGAGATTGGGACTCCTGTTTAAAAGATAGGCGAGCATTAAACAAATCTCTTTTTTTACCTTGTTGCAGCAAAACCACTGAAGTTCCCCTGTCTTTTCCAGTACCCACGGTTTCAGGTATCCACAGGGAGGTCTGAAACGGAACCCCAGTGGATACCAGCACATGCCTGTACAGCATTTATTGCTAATTTTGTTTTAGGGTTGCTTTGTTATTGCACTTAATGCCTATTTTGCCACATGGGAGGGGGGAGGACTTGTACAGAGGCGTTTCTACAGGGATGGCAAAGCTCTAAGTTTTGCAGGAAGCCTTACCCTGTCATGTAAATCCCTCCTCTCCCTTGCTGCTGTAGCCAGTAAGCAATGCCAAGATTGGCTAAAACGGTGCAGGAGAGGAGTGATTTCCAAGGCAAGGTAAGGCTTCTTGCAAAACTTAGAGCTTTGCCATCCCTGTAGAAACGCCACTGGACTTGTACTACTATATGTTTTAGTTATGTAGTATTAGAAGATATGAATCGCACTGCAGAGATTCCTAGGAATCAAACAGAAGAAGACAACGCTACTCCTGGAGACGTTAGCACCTCAAGACAGCCGTGTCAGGCTGTGATTAATGCACACAGAGACACTTCCTTGCTAGTAAACATTGCTAGGATCTGGTTGCAGCGTGGAGTGGGGGGGGAGCTGAAAATGATCTACCGTACTTGGAGTGGATCTACTTGGAGTGACACGATGCACTGATGGAAAATTTCAGCTGGAATTTGAACTTGGCTTTTTACGATCGGCGGGTTCAGCTTCTCCGATGCTGGCGCACGATCCACTCGTTCATTTCAAAACCAGGGGAGAAGAAACTTCCAACCTGCCCGGAAATCACAAGTTGCGTCTTCACTCTGCGAACAATGCGAACATCTTCTTTATGATGGCTGAGCCGTATTGAAAAGCACGTGGGGTCATGTGCAGAGTGTTTCTCCCGAGTTATGAAAGAACCACAAGGAGCCCGCATCCGTTCCGGACTTTAGAGCAAAGATCCCAGGGCGGAGGGGGCGTAATGTCCAGGAAGATTTTGAGGAACCCTCTCGTTTCCAAAATTGAAATTCCTAAAATTGCCTACTTCCTAACCTCAGATTTGTGAGCGCAGACTCAACTGCAGAGCTGGGATGCACTCTGTACATGTTTAGTGGCACTTTCTCTTTCACATTTTCCTGGACTCCCGTTTCGAAAACAGGTGTTTGGAGTAGGGGGGCGGGAGCGAGCCATGGAGGTTATAGGAAGCCTCGTACAAGAATAGCCTCGGAGATTATTGCAAGTGAAGACAGAATGGTTTTATTCTGGATTAAAGACTACAGATTATGTTTTGAAAGCTTTGTTTGGGGCACGCCCCCTTACTGTTGACCGCGTAGGGAGGGGGGAGATTTAGGGACTCTTGTCCTATAGGGGGCGCTGGATCTCCTTTTCCTGTGTTTTGTTTTTGCAACATGTTCTGTTTCTAGATACAGAAAAGTATCTTGCAATTGAAACGAACCAAAGTAGACCGGCTGGCTGGGGGAGGGGGCGTCGAGCACCCGTGGGGGGGGGTCTCTCTCCACCCTTCTAGGGATCCCCTTTGTTACCACGATCTAAGGAAAGATGGTCGCCTCCCTCTCTCCTGCCTCGTTCCCCTCCTCCGATCTCCTCCCCCCACCCCTTTCCCTTCCTTGTTGGCAATCAGGATTGGTAGAGGCGGAGCTGGCGTGGGGGGAGGGGATCTGGGGGAGGGGTCTCTCCCTGGGGGTGGGGGGAGGTGGTGTTTGCAGTCAGAGAGTCAAAGGCAAGTGAAGGTGGAAAGACAGACGGAGCGACAGAGCGCAGCCAGGGCGGTCGCCGCAGACAGAGGCAGGCAGGCAGACAGACAGACGCACGCACGGACAGTGGGTACCAAAAGCGGCGCGGGGGGGGGCATTCGGTGTGGGGGGGCTGGCTGCCAGTTTTCAAAGAGAGGCTGTTCTTTTTTTCCTCCCCACCACCTCCTGTGCCTCTAGATCTCCTGATCCCTCCCAGGCACCCCAAAGGGGGGGGGAGATTCACTGCCAGATGTTGTCCAGTTAATAGGGGATTAAATGCCCTGTGTGGCAGACCCCCCCCCCCCCCGCTTCTCAGACCGGGTGCCTTTCATCCCCTGACGGAGGCAGCACAACCCCTACTCTCTCCCCGCCCCCAATCAAGACCATTCCTTGCTGATGTGAAGTGGTGGTGGTATTATGGATATTCGTATTTGTATTTTGGAAAAATGCCTCTCCTGGGGGCGGGTAGGGGGGGGCTTCCTTCCGCGCCGTGAGCTGGTTTGATTTGATTTCCTGCCCGTTTCCTCGATTCGCTTAGCCATCGACACGATCAACAGACCCAAATGTCAAATGGAAAAACACTCCGGATGGGAGGCAACCATCCCCCCCCCCGCCACCAACACCAGCCCTCGAAGGACCATATTGTTTGTGTGTACGGGGAGAAGAAAGGGCTTCCCCCTCGATGAGAGAGGACGGGGTCTGGAAGGTCGGAGCCGGGAAAAGGGGGCCGATGCGGAATCGTTACCTCGGCTGGAGAAGAGGGATTGAGTGGGGGGGCAGCGCGGGGCGGGGCTGCCAAGTCGGATTCCTGGGTCCCCTTGGAAGGGGAGTGCCGTGGAGAGGAGAAGACGCGAAACTCGGGCAGGAGGGATGCGTGTCAGTGTCTGGGAGAGCAGTGCGGTCTAGTGGGTAGAGGCGAAGGGGGCGTGGGTCAGGGTGCAGGTGGCGCGCGACGCCTGGGCTCCTCGGAAGCAGACCGGGCTCTCGGAAGCGGGTGGGGCAGGTGGATGCGGGCTCTATCGCGCTCCGGGCTGTAGAGCGGGGGAGGGGGGCTATCTGCTGCCCTGGGGGTGGGGCTGGCCACCGGGGCTCCGGGTTCTCTGCCAGGGCAGAGCCAGAAGGCATCAAGGGCCGAATGCCAGGACTGGGGTTGCCTGGGAGGGAAATGGAGGTTCTCGAGGTGGGCTGGGGGCTGCACCCCGGCTCGTGGGGTCACAAGAGGACCAGGCTGCTGGCTTGGCCAGGTGAGGACGAAGCCACCACCGAGAGTGAAGTCCGGAGAGTTCAAGGCTTGGACACCGAGGTCCTTATCCCCGGCAGTAGGGAGGGGGTTGGACTCAGGCAGAGCCAGGCTCGGAGGTCGGAGGTCGGACGCTGTCCCTGGCTTGGAGAGGAGGGTGGCTGGACGGTCCTGCGGGGGGTTCCTCCTGCGGCCAACCTGGTGGAGCTTCACGTGGTCTGGGCTGCAGCTGTGGGCCTGTGCATGCCTCGCTCCTCCCCTGTGGCTGCCAGGGCTGCTGGCCCCCGGCACTGCCCTGGGTCCGAATCGGCAAGCCCCGGGAAGCCACCTGGCTCCTGACTGGCTGTCTAGCTGTGTTGCATCGACTGACCCAAGACCCCAAGGGCGTCCCCTGCTCCCGGCCGGTGCAAAAGTGCCTGTGGTGGAAAGTACTGGGGCGCCTTCACCCTGCACAGAGCCTGTAGCGGCTCCAAAGCCAACTCACTTTCTGAAGGCACTTGGGCAGGAAGGGCACTTTCCCTTACACAGGTGCTGTGGGGGGGGGGGCACTTGATCATAATCAGGCCTTGGCAGAGGCTGGCATCAGTGAGGAGGACACGCCCCCACATTCTGGATAACTCAAATGACTTGGCTTTCTCTTGAAGTGGAGGGATTTGGCTGTAGGGGGCTAGAAGAGGTGGATGTGGGCAGGGAGGGGGGACAGTGGGGGCTGCGTGACGGAGCACGTGCCTTGCACGCAGGAGGTCCCAGGTTCAAGACCTGGGATCTCCAGATAGCGCCCGCCAATCCCAAACCCTGGAAAGCCATGGCTACCCAGCTAGATGCAGAGGTGGATCTGGGGGGGGGGGGGCAAATCTGTAAGTTTTGCAAGAAGCCTTACCCTGTCATGTAAATCCCTCCTCTCCCTTGCTGCTGTAGCCAGTAAGCAACACCCAGATGTTGCTGTTCCCTGTGAGGATTGGCTAGAACAGTGCAGGAGAGGCGTGTTTTCCACTGCAAGGTAAGGCTTCTTGCAAAACTTACAGATTTGCCCCCCCCCTTAGATCCGCCTCTGGCTAGATGGGCCAAGGGACAGCTCCTTATGTCCCCATGAGACAGGGGTCTTAGGAAGTGGGGACGGCACACCCAAAAGGCTACACCGCAGGTGGGTGTGCACGCAGCTGGCAGTCTGGACCCCTGGGAGAGTGAGCCGTTGTGGCAAACGATGGAGGCAGGCCTCCTTGGGTCCTAGCGGGGTTGAGAAAGTGGGGCGTGGGGTGTGCGTGTAGCGCCAGCCTTGTGAGCCAACCCAGCGCACCAGCCAACCCACCAAGGACTCAGGAGAACTGATTTTTGCAGCCAGCCAGGAGGGCGGAGAGGCCACTGAACACGTGGCAGACTTTGTAGCTGTACCACGCAGAGGCTCCCAGGTTACCGTATTTATTTCCTGCAAAGGGCTGTCGCCAGGTCTCCAGCCGGTTTTGTGTGCACTCCTAGATGTGGCAATAGGAACGCCACTCTGTGCATGCTCTGAGGCATTCTTTTCATATTGCCCAAGCCGTCATTCGGGACGGCTGAGTCCTGGATGAAATAGGCTGTGTATAAGAGAAGCAGGAAGGGGATGTGCCATCTTCTGCTCTTCAAGAGAACTTTGACTACAAGTGCTTCAATTACGCGCCCGATCGAACATGCTTTTAGCTCTAGCCTGGCTTAGTGAATAGAACACCCTTTTTTTTTTTTTCTCTCCCCTGACTGGGCTTCTGTACCTTTAACAGCCGTGCAGCAGGCGTCCATTCAACAGGTGATCACTTTCTTCTAGGAATGCAGCTCCATTCCAGGAAAACTGCACCTGTTGGATTTTGGCTTTGTCAACATGCTGGAGAAGAGACTGTGGCTGTGCCAGAGCAAAAGACTAGATGCGAGGCCCTGAGAAAGCTGGAGGAGGGGAGCCCTGAACTTTCAAGGACCCCCAAAATACTTATCCTGCTTTTCCCCAGTCCTTGGGGAAACACCCAAAACCCTCTGCTCTGACTCTATAGCCCAGCCTCTTCCTTTTGCATCATCAGAACCAGGGGTGGCGGGATCCAGTCCCCCCAGTTCCCCAGCGTTCACCCTCCCCTCTCAGCGTGGGCGGCCCGCAGAGGGTGTCAGGTTCTGTAGGACACGGCTGGGAGGATTTGTCTCCCGAAAGCCTGTCCTTGCAGGCCCCATGGAGGGCCCCAGAGCGGCAGGGAGCCCCTGGGGAACTGGATCGCTGCCCGTGCCCGAGTGATCGAAGCCGCTATTTACGGCCCAGGAGGGGGATCCTTGGAGGGAGGCCAGGATGGAAGCTGGCCACGGCACCTGGGAGAGCGGGAGCCTGAGAAAAGGGGGCACCGCCTGCTTCTGCAGGGCTCTGGGGAGAGGGCTTGGCTGCCAGCTGTGGAGTGGCACCAAGGCACGGGAGGGTGGGAAAGCTCCTGGCCAGAGCTTCTGATTCTCTGCCCTGCACTGGAAGGAAAGGAGCCTAATTGGTAAGGAGGGGGGCAATGCTTAGTCATCCAGCTCCCCCCTTCACCCCGCTTTCTCTATTTTTGAAAGAGATTTCCAATCCGTGGCATGATCGGACATGCAAAAGTGTTCTCTAAAGTCTCTGTACAGCAGGGGGTGTGGATGGAAGTGGCGCCAATGAGGAGAGACTCCCAGGATTTGGGCCTAAGGTTCTTGTGTCTCCAGTTTAGTGTTCTCCATGCCTGATCTAGAAACAGCCAGCAGAGGTTTCTTGGGTCCAGGTTCCGTGACCGTTCTTCATTCTGCTATGGGGCTCTGCCCCTGCGCGCGCGTGTGTGCGTGTGTGTGCATGCATGCGCGCACGTATCTCCCTTTTCTGCCCTAGGGCGGAGGGAAAGTCAGTTCCATTTTTCAGCTTAAAGACACATTCAGATTTGTACTGGCAACGGCTGGGCGGACACACCCCTTCCTAGTGCATCTGATTAGCTGGAATCCGGGAATGGCTTCTCAAACCTTTTCGTGTCCTCCGTACAGTCCCCCTGTGGGGCAGGTTAGGCTGTGGACAGGTTCACCCAGGCAAGCTCCTCAAAGGATAACTGCAGCATTCAAGTGACTACAACAATGTGTGTGAATGGGCTGTCGCAATTAGAACACTGGACCCTGCTGGTCAGTGCAGTTCATTCACACCATCAGTTGCCGGTCATCATGTGCATGATCAGGGCTGGCCTTAAGCCAATGTGACCAGTGTCGTCACATTGGAACCTGCACTTTGGGGAGCTCCACACCAGGGCAGTGAACATATCACTTGCTGCTGGGATCTCTACGAATTGTTTTTCACTGGGGCAAGCAGAGCATCATTAAAGGTAAAGGTTTCCCCACGACTGAATGCTCTAGTCATGCTCATCTCCGTTTCAAAGCCTGTAGAGCCGGCATTTTGTCCGAGGACAAGCTTCCTTGGTCATGTGGCCAGCATGACTATACGCCGTAGCGCACGGAACACCGTTCCCTTCCCACCGAAGTGGTCCCTATTTATCTACTTGCATTTAGGTGTTTTCGAACTGCTAGGTTGGCAAGAGCTGGGACAAGCAACGGGAGCTCACTCCGTTGCGCAGTCTTGAACTCCCAACCTTCTGGTCAGAAAGCCCAGCAGCAGCGGTTTAACCCGCTGCACCACCACGTCCCTCATTACCTGCCTCTAAATTGCCCAAAATGAGCCTCCTGGAAGAATTTGATGGTGACATCATCTTGTCACCGTCAACTATTTCCAGGTGCCACATGTGGTACCACAAGTCCATTTCTTGGTGAGCGGGGCCCCCGAGGAAAGAGTGGGGGCCCCACAGGATTGCCCCACATTGGGCCCTGCCGCTCCTGGAGCCAGCCCTGTGTACAATAACTAGAATTCCGGTCTCAGCACACTAACCTGTGAACAAGCTCCTTTCCAAGTAAACAGGCGCACGTTGCAAAACGTGCAGATGAGATGAAAAATTGTACAGTATAACAACAACAACAACAATAACAACAATGTACAGTATAGGCATGTCAGCTGCTGGTCCCAAGAGAGACAGATTTGCCCAAGGCTACCCAATGAGCTTTGTTACGTAGGGTTCCCTCACCACATCTTTCCTACAGGGGATCAGATTATTGATTTAAGATTATTTAAATTGCCGGGGGGGGGAGTCCAATTTAAATACATAGTTTTGAATTAAGTTTTCAGGTTTTAACATTTTTCCTGCACAAGCACCTGCTTGCTATAGCAATGAAAACAAGCAGTCTTGCACCTAGTTGAGACTTGAGAACCTAGGAGCATGTGTGAAACTATTTGGTCCTAGTGCCCACATGCGTGGCAGAATTATATCTGTTTAGAGACAAGTGGCAGGCTTCTGTTGGATTCCCTGTACGTATGCAAGGATATTAAGCAAGATGACTCAGAGCACAATCCTATGCATGTCCAATGGGGCTTACTCCCAGGAAAGTGTTATAGGATTGCAGCCTTAGAGCGCAATTCTAACCTGGAGTTAGGCTGGCACAGTTAGGCCAGCAAAGATTGGCTGGAACAAGGGCCACCGTAAAGCGCGTTTGGACCATTCTTGGAGTCAGGGAGGATGGCGCACGTCTGTGTGCTGGCCTCTCTGACTCCGAGAGTGGTCCAAACATACTTTACAGTCTCCCTTGTGCCGGCCAAACTTTGCTGGCCTAACTCTAGGTTAGGATTGCGCTCTTACTTGGGGGCTAAGGCTGCAGTCCTTCACACATGTACTTGCAAGTAAGTCCCATGGGGGGGGGGGAATGGGATTCCCTTCCAAATCAATATGTATAGGATTGGGCTATAAATGTCCATGACTCAGTTTGCAAAAGCTGGAATTTGTGGGCAAAATAAAAGTGTCTGCATGAGATGGAAAATAAGTGTGCATGCTGTTTGCTTAGCAGCGTCATAAATATTCATCATTTGAACACGGAACACGTGGCAGAACATCGGAAGGAAAGGAGGAGTGCGGGATCGCCCATGCGCTCTCTGTGAATGATCCTGCTGATCCGCAGGGTGGCACCTCCTTCCCCTTAGCACCTATGACAACTCGCTAGTCTCTGGGTCCAGAAGGAAGCTCACAACAAACAACGTGGGATGTGACTCATAGTATCACTGTCAGCCCTTGAAGTCAGATTCCACTCCCCATCCTCCAGCAGCCTTCTGCACAATCTGCCTGAGCCGTCGCTCTGTTGTCAGTGTAAACGCGCACTGTGTGTTTATAATGCATTCTGATTTCATTTTAAACCAGATTATTTGGGGGGGGGAAATAAGTCGCTGTGATGATTTTTTTTTTCCCCATAATCTCGGTTTTGAATAGATAGATTTTTATCCATCCTGCCTCGGGAGAATGGACCACATCTAATGACCGACACTAATATCCTAGCCATTGAACATCTCTGCCAGGGAAAGGGATCAGGGAGAGTTGGAATAAGGTGCACATGGACTGGTTGAAGCCTCCAAGCCTGGGGTGGCACACAGAGCAGTGCCCCACTGGCTCTTCCCCAGGGATAAACTATTTTGATTGATTCTTTTTTTTTTTAACCCTCATGATCCTGCTGCATATAGGCCACAGATGGCATAGGACTTCCTCCTTCTTGCACCCCAGTAGTCTGGTGAATTGTCACATGGCTTGATCGCTTACTGCACTCCCAGCAGGGATGAATGGCACCTGTGGGGGCTGATCCAAGACATTCTGCTGCCAGAAGCAGTTGTACAGCAAGATCGAGGAAGTGCGCCCCCCACGATCCCTTGCAACATCACAGAGACTGACGACGTGGCCATTATTTGGTGCCTGCATAGGGATGTACAATTTGCAGACCATGTCCCCAGCTTCTAACTATTGCAAGGAATTCTGGGGCACATCCCTCCAACGGTGCATGGTTTCGTTAGTGCCCCTAAAGCCACTGACAGCCCAAGCAGCACTTCCTTCAGTTGTCTTGTGGCTGAGCCAGCCCTGGCTGCTGACCAGAGAATGCCTATTCCTATGACTCAGTTGCACCTGGTTACATAAGCAGAGGGGATGGATCCGGGAGCCTTGAATTCACCTCTCCAGTTGGGCAGCTGTGAGCAAGTCACTCTCAGCCTCGTCTCTGATTGCTTCACACTGAGTCAGACTGAGGGTTGCCTACACTGGCTGGCAGTAGCTCTCCAAGGTTTCAGGCAGAGGGTCTTTTCCCAGCAGTACCTGGAGACATCGGAGTTTGAACCTTGAACCACAGATCTACAGTCATGTGTAAAATGGGGGATAGTTTTCTTGGGGCGCAATCCTAACCTAGGCTGGAACAGGCAGGCAGGCTGACCTGCACTGTATCCAGTATAAGTTAGGAGGCATCTGGAGCTCACCAGATATTTTCCCTTCTTCCAGGTAAAACCCCTGCCACCCCCATGGGGCTACTTGGATCTGTGCCAGCAAAAGCGCTGGCGCAAACCCAAGCAGACTGTGTAGGGTTGAATGGGATGGGGACAGGGTTTAGGATCTGGCCTAAGTGCCGGATCCTGGCTCCACCCCCTCCCCAGGCCGGTCTGCCCATTTGGGGACGGCACATGCCATGCACCAGCCTCCCTATCTCAGAAAGTGGCGCAAATGTGCTTTACGGTCCATTCGCAACACTTGCAGGCCGGCACAAGGGACTTGTGCCAGCCTGCAGGTAGGTTTGGATTGTGCCGTTGATCATTTATGGGCCACCAGCTCCAAAAGCTACAACAGAGAGCCGTGCAAATCAAGCAACAGCACAAAAGCATGAAATAGCCCTAATTCAGAAGAAATAAAAGGATGTTCAGGTTTTGTCAATCGTCAGCCACAAAAGACCAAACCACAAAAATAAAAACACAACATTTTGGATACGGTATTTTTTTTACAACTTCTGTTATATTCTCCCCTCTGATTGGTTTGGTGCTGGGTCTGCCTTCGAAAGATGAGAGCAATTGTGTCTTTTCTCGCAGGGGTGTTGTAGGGGTGTGAAGTGCTGTGGATGATAAACCATAAAAGCAGTGTTTGCAGTATCGTTGTTGGCTGTTTCCACAAGTCATATGGAAGTTGAGCGTTTAAGACCTGGGGGCACCATGCCAGATGCTGCCCCTCCTTACCACATGGCATGCCAACCACCGCTCTGTCTGTCTCCTCCCCCTCCCCCTCCATTTCCTGTGTTCAAAAAGGAAGAGGAAACAGAGTAGAAGAGGAAATGTGGAAGAGAGAAGAAGGAAGTGGTTGGATGGGGTCAGGTGCCCCTGCTTCAGTCAACCTCACGAACAGAGCCGGGCTGTGTGTGAGAGAGAAAGGGGGGGGCATGAGGGTATGTCAGTCAGTCAACAGGTACTTATATACCGCTTTTCAACATGAAGTTCACAAAGCGGTTTACAGGCAAATAGTAATAATAAAGTTAAATGGTTCCCTGTCCCAAAAGGACTCACAATCTTAAAAAAAAAAAAAAAAAAGGCAGCCCGCCAGCAACAGCCACCAAAAAGACTGCTAAATATAAGAGTGTGTGTGATGTATGTGTGTGTATGTGTGTGATTTGAAAATGAAACCTCCAGGAGTTCAAATGCCCATGCACTTTTAAGTGGGCTCGGTTCCATCCACCGCGTTCACACAACCAGAAATCAATTGAGTTCTCGTCACTTGATGACTAGCGCTTGAATGTATGAACTGATACCACCAGCAGTGAGTTGCATTTGAGGGTAACTTCAGGTGATAGAAAAGTCCCATCGGTGGCTTTCGTTATCTCCATGATGACGTGCTCACATCTGTGATCGTCGCTTGATGGTGTAGTCATCAAACGATGAATGCACAGGTGTGAACCATCCCTGAGCTCTAGCAGGTGTTTCGGGGCTGTTGGGAAATGGCCCTGAGAGGCCCCCATCTTTACCTGGCGGTATTACAGATGCACATGAATCTCCAGCCAACATGTAGCTTGATCTCTGGGTCTTTTTCTCTTTTGCCCCAGGTGCCATGACGGAGCTTCAGGAAGTGCAGATCACGGAGGAGAAGCCACTTCTGCGGACCCCGGGAGGGCCTGATCCGGGCAAGGTTAGCAAAAGGGCCTGATCCTGCCGTTCCCTTCCCTCCCCCGCTGCCACTCTTTCTCCTTCTCATCAGTGTTCGCCCCCCCCATACAGCCCCACATCTTTCCCTCCTTGCTCATTCCCAGCTGGTCGGTTTGGGGGCGCAAGCGAATCGAGCTGCATCCCCGAGTCCGACTATGGACCCCTCCCAGTGGGTGCTTTTCTGCTCTGTTTGGCAGTGGCTCTGAAGCTGATCGGGAGGGGCGGAGAGTGTGCTCAGCATGTGCTTAGCTGTGAAAGGCGAGGGGAGGCAGTGGCATAGCCAGAGCAGGGGAAGCACAGCACCACAAGGTGCCACGGAGGTGGCCCCTCTGACATGCCATCGGAGCCATTCTGGACAGCAAGACTGAGTGTCTCTGTGTTGCCACTGCTGCCCAGAATGGCTCAGACAGCAAATGGGAGGGGCTGCATACACGGTGCATTATGGCACCTGCAGTACTTTCTGCACCGCTACCCCCCAGCTATGCTATGGGGCAGTGGTGTTATTCTGCTGGAAAGCTGGGCGGGACATCCAGGTGATTGACAGCCCGCCCGTCGCGTTCTGCAGCGTTACGCCATTTGCGTAGCGTATGCAAGCGGCGTAATTGGTTACGCAAACGGCGGAACGCTGCGGAACGCGACGGGTGGGCTGTCGATCACCCGGATGTCCCCGCCCAGCGTTCCAGCAGAATAACACCACTGCTATGGGGGGAACAGGAAGCAAAGTGAAGCAGGAGAGATGGCGTGCCATGTCCAAGGAAAGAAGCAAGATGCTTTGGAGACTGCAATCCTAACCTGGAGTTAGGCCAGCAAAGTTTGGCCATCACCAGGGATGCCGTAAAGCATGTTTGGACCACTCTCGGAGTCAGGGAGGATGGTACATGTCTGCGTGCTGGCCTCTCTGACTCCAAGGGTGGTCCAAACGTTCTTTATGATGTTCCTTGTGCCGGCCAAACTTTGCTGGCCTACCTGTGCCAACCTAACTCCAGGTTAGGATTGCTCTCAGAGAGGGGTCTACAGAGGACAGGGTGGTGGTGGTGGTGGAAGCAAACTCCTGCAAAGGCAAAGTCTGTGGGAGGCTGGAGCTCTCTAGGATCCCTAATCCTGGCTAGCCTCTAAGCACAGTGACAGTGGCAGCCCTCAGGCACCTCCTCAGGTCAAGCTGCATCAACGTTCTGCATTTCTGCAATTGCATTCTGGATCCTGACCCACCTGTTGAAGAGAGGTTAGAGGAACAAGGGGGGTGCAAAAGTCTTCCTGGCAAAGGTATGATTTGAGGAGGGACTTCAGAGAGGAAGTGGGTGTCAATACGCTTGCCCTGCTTTGAATATTCTGAACACCGGAAATCTCATGCGTCAAATTGTCGCAAGTCATGCTGAAGTGCTTCCAGCGTGTGGGGCCCGTTCGAAGTGTCACTGGGTGAATCTATGAACGTCACACATTACAGCATATTATTTGACTGAATTACCTTCTGTTAATAAGCTGTGAAGTTCATTTAGATATGTAAACCCAGTCATCATTGATCACGCACTGCTGACGAGCGATCTGTCATGGGGGTTACCAACTGCAGACGCGCACGGAGGCCCGAGCACGCCCCATGGCTGGCGCTGAAACCGCGCCCCCCCACGTCGCCCTGCCCCCGCGCGTCACTCAGACACGCCTCCCTTAGCCCAGAAACGCTCCATTTCTGAGCTAAGGGAAGCGTGGGCGGGCGGGAGGGCCAAAAACCGTGTGGTTCCGCGCACGATGGCGCCCCACCACTGCCCGGCGCCCCATGGCTTGTGCCATGGGGGGCCACAGGTAAGATACGCGCCTGACCAACTGTTCCTTTGGCTGTGCTCCTGAGCTTTTTAACACCCTTGTGACCCCTGCTGGCAGGAGAAACAATGGGAAAAGCTTTCTCTGCTGCAGTTGTAGCCATTAAGCAGGACAGGAGGACAGCAGGGGTGAGGGGAAAGCTGGCAATCCTAAACTTGGAAGAGAGAATTGTTCTGCACAAAGCCAGGTCAGCCATTGTGGGGAAGTTTTTTACCAAGGTATTTCCTAGCAAGGAAATCCAGAGATAGACCTCTGATTTGGAGCAGCACATGGTGTGCTGTGCTAGATAGGTGTGTGGCGGACACGAGATACTTGATGGCCCCAGATATCCTAGGAGTTATGCCATGAAATATGCATCCCGTGTAGCCATCCTGCCCCCAGCAACATACCTTACAAAGACCAGGATGGACGGTTTGTGCATTGAACACAACTGTGAGCGCAATTCTAACCTGGAGTAAGGCGGGCACAGTTAGGCCAGCCAAGTTTGGCCAGCACAAGGAACACCGTAAAG
Source organism: Lerista edwardsae (assembly GCA_029204185.1). Classification (NCBI taxonomy): domain Eukaryota; kingdom Metazoa; phylum Chordata; class Lepidosauria; order Squamata; family Scincidae; genus Lerista; species Lerista edwardsae. The sequence goes on along the minus strand of JAJKFI010033018.1, from coordinate 11,009 downwards.
TATGTTTGGACCACTCTCGGGGTCAGAGAGGCCAGCACACAGATGCGCGCCATCCTCCTGACTCCAAGCGTGGTCCAAATGCGCTTTACAATGGCCCTTGTGCCGGCTAAACTTTGCTGGCCTAACTGTGCCCGCCTCACTCCAGGTTAAGATTATGTACTATATGTGGGGGAGGGGTGCAAGTTTTTATCCTTCTTAAGGACACCTTCCATGCTCATGCCATGAGAAGCACATCACTCAGCTAGAAGCAAGGCTAGGACAAACTGATGCATATCTATGTTGTGGCTCTAGAGTGTGGTCAGCCACTCACCTTGCTCTTTCCAGTTTGAAAGGCTTCAACCGACCCACAGGGATCACTGGGCACTCAGCTCCCCAACCCCCCCCATCCCAGTCACCCTGGTTCTTCTTCCTCACTTACCTCCCACCTTCTTGCACTCTCTTGTCTATCTGTCTGTCTGCCTTTTTTCCCTTTCTTTCTCTGTGTTCTAGGATGCTGAACTGATAACAGCCAAACTTCTGCAGGAATATGGCCAGGTAATGTCTCTCCCCCCACCTTGATTGTGGGGACAGAATTGGTGCCCAACCTCAGAAAAGCCAAATGGTTTCTCACCATTGCAGTTCTCTTTCTCTCTCTCTCTCTCTCTCTCTCTCTCTCTCTCTCTCTCTCTCTCTCCCCTCCCTCTCTTCTTTATAATCACTGGATAATCCAAGGATTAGGGGTGCTACCTTTATATTTTTATTTGTTTTTTAGAGGATTGAGATCTGACAAGTCTGACATGTGCAGCTTTCTTCAGCCCAGAGCCACAATGCTGGGGAAAGCTGCACCTGTTGAATTTCTGCCAAGCATACGCTGTTCAAGTGCAGAGCCTCGGGGGGGAAGGTGGCATCCAAAAAGTTAATCCCAATAGGGAAAGAAGAATGAAGTTTGAGCTGGATCATTTGGAGGCTTTCCACCCTTTTCTGGCAGGGCTTTAGTGCCTTTCAACAGCCTTGTGACAACAGTGCAATTTTCCTTCTCGCTGTTTTTCAATACTGCGAAAAGCTGCATCTGTTGAATTTCTCCCTGTTATGTAATAGACGAGCCTTGCCAGGGACAAACACAAAAAGAATGTTGCAACCTTCCCCAGGAATCCTGGCCCCAGGCCCAGCCTTCTCCGTCTTTGTTGGCTTTGATTTGTAGCTTGGCCTCTCCCAATAGCTACGGTCTAACCCTGTCTCTTATTATTTACCCTCTGCCTGGCCCACTGGACAGCAAAGCGGGCCAGAGAAACCAGACCAGGGTTTGAATTAGGGCTGCTTCTTTCCCCGCCTCCACTCTGTGATCTGAAATAGCTTCATGGTTCTATATTTATGGTCATGGTATATAGAACAGCTGCTCTTCCCCCTTTTTGTGGTGCTTTAGGACGACCAAATGTTACACACAGCCCTGCTCCTGTGCCCTGGTCTGTAGACCCTGGCAGGAGATTGGGCTTAACTCCAGGCTGTGAGACGCTTCACCTGCAGCTGATGCCTGCAGCTCAAATTGTGTTCAAAGGCGCAAAGAGCAGTGCTGGCTTTTTTCTTTTTTTTTCATCTCGATAACTTTTTTTGCACCATTGCATTTGGGCAAGCCATACCTGTTGAGATTTTGGCCTGTCACACAGCTCCAAATGTTGCAGCCCTAGCTGTTTAGTCATAGTGACTTCATGGGCTAGCCTTATGCAAGACACAGGGTGTAACCCTAACCAACCTTCCAGTGCTGACATAGCTGTGCCTGTGGGGCCTGTGCTGCATCCTGCAATTGGGCCTCCTCAATGTAAGGGAATGTTTGTTCCCCTACCTCGGAGCTGCATTGCCCTTACCCCAGTGCTGGAAAGTTGGTTAGGATTGCAATGCCCACTGTCTCTCGATCCTTTTATTTTTCAACTTTAAAAAAATCCAATATTTAATTATAGGGTTATTGTAAGGTTCGATGATGCAACTATTGTAGCAACACACACACACACACATTTAAACATAATAATTACATATCCTGATTGCAGAAGTCTTATGACATCAGTCCACGCACGTGTATGGTAAGTCGTTCCTGGGTCCATTTTGATACCCAAAGGCCTGCCAGGTCTAGCTTTTGACCTGATCAAATTCCAGCCCAGAGCTAGAGAGAGAATCCCAGATACTTGACTTTTACCCCTTACCAGCTGTGAGTTGGTTGTGTTCTGCTTAGTGGGTTATTATCAGTGTTTTTTTTTTTTTAAAAAATTATTGAAATATTTCTACTCCAGCATTATCGCCCTTAGACAGGGCCAACCCACCCAGGACGCCAACTGAGGCAATCGCCTCAAGCCCACCTGTCTGCACACCCACCAATCCTCCATCACTTTGGATTAGAGGACACAGTGGAAGAAGAAGTATGGAGAGGAGAGTGGTGGGCTAGAGTGTCAGACTTTCTAGCCCACTACTCTACTCTCCTCCACATGTCCTTCTCTGCTCTGTCCTGCTCTTTCTCTTCTAATCCAGGGGGTAGGAGGCTGTCACATCCCCAGGTAAGGGAAGGGTAGCATAAAGCCCGCTGTCTCCGATGCCTGGATATCCAGAGCCCGCCCTGCACTTTGGGGACCTTCCACTTCTCAGGACTTCTCAGGATACAGTTCCATAGTGGAGGCCTCTAATAAGGTGACTGGATGTCACAGAGCAGAGGACTACTGTACAATTCTGTTATAAATGCAAGCAGATGCAGCTTCTCTGCCTGCCCCCACCCAATTTCTTCTTCTGTGAACGGTTCAGGTTCTCCTTTCCATCCGGCCACCCACTCAGAGATCTGCAATGACCTGTAACCTCCCAAGCCAAAAACGCCATGCACAGCTGCCTACCCCCAGGCCTTTGTAAATGTCTTGAGTTTTGCTGCCTGCCTGGGATTGTAAAACGGTAGAGGTCGTTGCTAGTGTCTTGGCAGGCTGTGGTGCTTGGCAGGCAGGCCACGTTTGGCTTGGTGGGTTGGATGTTGCAACAATAACCATTAATCCACCTCAACACCTCCTTTGGGTCCAACAGTCTTGCCCAGGGCTGGAACCAGGAGCAATGGGGCCCAATGGGGAGCCTTCCCGTGGGGAGAGTGGGTGGCCCCCCACAAGGGTCCCACTCACCATACAGCCATAGAGAGCAGAGCACGTGTGGTGCGGTGCACAAAGTGCGGCGCCTGGAAATAGGTGGCGATGGCATGATGACATCACCACCAATTGCTGCCAGGAGGCCATTTTGGGCCATCTGAAGGCAGGGCCAAGTGGGTGGCCCAATGAACAACTGCTCCACTTGCCCCATTGGCTTACAGCCTATGGACAGCCTGGCTGCAGCCGCAAGCAATCTCCCCCACAAAGTGCAGGGCCTAATGTGACAACCTGGGCCATATTGGATTGTGGCTGGCCCTGACTTCCTGCCTGCTCAGCTGGACAGCTTCCTGCCGGAACTGTCTCTTCTGTCTCCACCTTTCACCCTTTGCCGACCTGCCTGTGTTAATTGAGGTTCTGGTCAGGAGTTTGATCCTTCCTGAAATCTTTCTCATGTCTCCGGTTGATTTGGAACACATTGAGTTCCTTTTGTGTGCCACAAGAGAGATCTTGAGCAGGAAGGGCTGGGAAAATCAACACTGGGCTGAATAAAAAACAAACATAAAAAACAGACTGCGATTGTTTGAAACATTGACACACGTTTCTCCAAACGCATCCTGGGGAGCGATAAGGTGGAGCTGGTTCATTTGCCTTTACGGAATCCTGCAGTTGTTCTGGAAAGTTCTTGGCCACGTTTAATTTTAAGTGTGAGGTTTGCCAGGCACACCCTCTGACCTACGAGTCCGGCAGGTTAGTACTCAAGGTTGCAACATAGCTTGCTTTTTGCACATTATAAAATAAGGGGGCAGGGACTATTTATAAGCTGCCTTACACTGAGCCCGACTACTGATTCATCTAGCTGAGGCAGTAGCCTTCTAGGTTGAGGGTCTGCCCCAGCCCTAACTGGGAATGCCAGGAATTGAAACTGGGCATTCAGCTTGCATGTGATGTGCTCTGCCCCTGATCTACGCTCTGGTGTAGGTAGGATCTGACATATGCACCATTCCATCTGTTCCCAGTTTGGGACCAGAGGAAAGGGCACTCTTTGCATGCCCAGTAATGCTCTTTTCTTAAAAATAGTCCTTGACATATTCCTGGAGTGGGCTCTGCCATGTCAAATGGAATTTTTAGCCCTAGTTTACAGTATGGCGGTCATCTTCCACTTCCTCTTGAGAACCTCCACTACTTTTCCACAGGGTAGAAAACTGAAGCAGTTGTTGGACCTAACCAATGCCCCAACCTACTACAGCCATGAGAGAGAACAACTTTTTGCATGTATGCAATTAGAACTAGATGGTTTTGCATGTGTGCAACTAGATGATTTTTGGTGGGCAGTGGTGGGCATGAAAGAGCTTAGTCAGAAAGTGTGTATGAACACATGCATGTGCGTGCACACACATGCGCGCGCGCGCGCGCGCACACACACACACACACACACACACCCCAATCATCTCAAGAATCATAGTTTTCATTTATAAGAAACAGATAAACCAAACATCTAGTCTTGAAGGCTCTGAAACAAAATGTGTGTTTGAAACAAAACATGATGTGAAAACAAAAAGCAGTGCTGATGCGTAGGGAAATCTCAGACATTTGGGGTCAGAGTTGGGTGGAAAGGGTTGCCAACTTTTCAACTGCACTTTGTAGCTATCTCTTTACCCATCCCATAATGTGCAGGCATTAGAAGAGGATCACGTTTAGCTCCATACTGGGAAAGTCTTTGCTGACTTTGTAAAATCAAGTGGTTGTTTAAGACTCGGCAGCAAGCCTGGCTGTTTTTCCTCCAGGTCAGTTTGAGAGGGAGGGTTGAGCAAGATCCATCCATCTAAGCTGCAGAATCCAGATTCTCTTTCTGTCTTTTAAAAAATAATTCTGATTTGATTGAGAGAAAAAAAAAACCACCATTCCCTTTATTTTTAAGCACACCATATATTCCATCGCTCACATGGGAAAGAGTAAAGTGTGGCTTGGCCCTGAGTGATGTGTTGACTTGGCCCATTTCTCTATTGTGTCTTATCCCCAGAGATCTTCTTTCTCAGCCCTGCTCCCTGAGGTCCCTTAAATGGCAAAGCTGGGGATGGAGCGTTGAGCCTGGCTCTTTCCTCGTGCAAAATATTTCCTCTCCTTGGAGTGTGGCTCCCTGGGCTCCCCCCAGACGGATGTGTTGTGCAAATGGACCCCACAAGTGCAGTGGCGTCATTCACCCGGTATGCTGGGCGGGACTTACCTTTGAGTGGCAGTCCGCCCGTTGCGTCACACCGCGTTCTGCCGCTTTCCCGCCCGCCGGGGCGGGCGGGAACGCGGCGGAACATGGCGTGACGCAACAGGCGGACTGCCACTCAAAGGTAAGTCCCGCCCAGCGTACCGGGTGAATGACGCCACTGCACAAGTGCCCTGGGCAAGCAGTTGCAGTTGGGGGACACTGAAGATGTGGAACAGGCAGTAGCAAGCCCCATCTCCAGTCTCCTTGTGCAGAATATGCTTTGTGCGTAGAAGCTTCACACAGACCTGAGGTGCATGCAGAGGTTCTGTCCCTATGATTTGAGGCTGTGCATTTTCCACAGCAAGCCTCCATGTGTATAAATTGCACCCACATGGGCTCTATCCACAAAGCATGATCTATGCGTGGAGGTCAATGGTGGGATTCAGGGGGTTCGCCCAGGTTCTATAGAACCGGTTGTTAAATGGCCGGGCCCCGCCCACTCGCTTACCTCGGCTGGCTTCTGTTTTTTTTTTTTACTCCGGCTATGACATCATATAACTGGTTGTTAATTTATTTGAATCCCACCACTGGTGGAGGTCTGGGATTGAGCTACCTGCCGTGTTCCCACTCGCCCCTCCATGCCCACATGCTCACCACCATATCCCAATTGCAGTGATCTGCCTAGGACTAGAGCCTAGCCTCACAGTATTGTCATTTGTTCACCTTTCTTTCTCTTTCTCTTTTTTTCCCCTTCCTCAGAAACACACAGTGGAGACACCCTATGGGGTTGTGACAATCACCATCCATGGGACACCCAAGCCCAAACGCCCAGCCATCCTCACCTACCATGATGTGGGACAAAATCGTAAGCCTGGAACATCCTCTTGTGGGGGGAGGGTTGGGAGTTTTCCCATCACTGCCGTGCCAAGAAAAAAAATGTGGATGATTCTTCCTATAGTCCAGGTCACAGAAAAGGTCTTGCAATTCTGGAAAGACCCTAAAAATAAGTTGTTTCGGAGGAATCAAGAGTCCCCCACCATGCATGCATGTCTTTGTGTGCATGGACTCAAGTGTCTCTTTTGTGGCTTCTCCATACATTATCACAAACAAACTCCTACACCATCACCCAAAGACAAATAAGAGCAACCATTCTTATTGAACAAGGGTTCTTAACAGACACCCAAGGATTACCCACTATGTCCCCATCTCCCCTTTGCCAGACTACCAAAATCACCATCGTGATCATTGTAATCACCAGTCCTATTAAATACCAGTAGGACTTCAAAAGATATAAATAGTTTGGTTTTACTTTCCATAAGGATAGCTAGGAACAGAATGTTTCAATCCATTTTGCTAAAGACAATCTAATTACATTTTTTTTTAATTGTTCAGAGATCGGGTCCCATACCCCCATCATTTCTTTCCCATACCACCCCAACAGTAGCGGTTCCCAAACTTATCACGGTCATGGCACCCTTGTTTCACAGCAACCTTCCTGGCTCTCCAGGGAGCCGCCATATTGGATTGCCCAAGATCTCATGTGATCCTTGCACAATCCAAGATGGTGGCACCAGGAGTGCTGGAAAGAAGAGATAATCGAGGACATCCCACAGCAGCCCTGTGAGTTCACCACAGACAACGTGGCGCAGTTTGGGAATCCTTGCCCGAGGGGTATAAATACCCCCAGTTAAGAGTCCCTCTTGGAGAGCCTTGTAAGGCTTTAGAATTCTAACTTTGATTGATTGGTGATCCCTGATTCTCGTGTTCACATGGACTCACTGGGTGGTCTTGAGCTCTTGATTCTAGTCTGAGAATCATTATGCTCACCTTATGACACATCTGCCTGTGAGTCATTCTGAATTCCTCCATCGACAAACAGCTGAAAGCTGGAGGGGATAGAAATCTCTCTGTCACAAACACATTAAGGAAAGAAGGAGCCAGTGGCTGCCTTTCTCTGTCCCTAGTTCATCTCCCCTTATCTCCCTGCTCTGTGGCTAATTTTCCCTTGGAGTTGGGAGGGGGAGGAATATTAACTCCTAAGATCAGAGAACACAGCAGCTTCCCTTCCTTCACGTGGCTATGCTTTCCAGCGGCGTAACTTGGGTGAAACCGGAGGTGCATGTGCCCCGGGTGGTAAGCCAGGAAGGTGCAAGACTGCACCAAGGCTCTGGCCAGTCACCTTTGGATACTCATTGGTGGGTGAAGTACTGCTGGCATCTTGTAACCCTTTTCTGTGCCAGTGGAGGCTCCCAGCCTCTACAGGAAAAAGGGCAGGGTGCCCAAAGCTGCAGAAGCAGGCGTCCCACCCTCTGGGGAGAACCTGGAAGTGATATCACAATGTCACTTGACGTAGGGCGCAGTTCTAACCTGGAGTTAGGCTGGCACAGTTAGGCCAGCAAAGTTTGGCCAGCCCAATAAGGTATGTTTGGACCACTCTCTGAGTCAGAGAGGCCAGCATACAGACATGCACCATCCTTCCTGACTCCGAGAGTGGTCCAAACACGCTGTACTGTGGCCCATGTGCCAACCAAACTTTGCCAGCCTGACTGTGCCAGCTTAACTCCAGGTTAGGATTGCGCTCACAGTGACATCATGATGTCACATGGTATTGTGACATTATTGCCCCAGGCAATGGGGCAGTACGTTACTCCCCCGATGCTTTCTATCATTTCCTGCCTTCTTTGCCTGTTGGTCTCTGGGAAAGATGAGAAACATGAGAATTCCCATCCACAGAGCTCTTGCCTGATGAGGCTACTTTCATGCAGAGGGTGGGACATGTATCCATGCTCTCAGTTGCCCAGGTGGACCTTCTCCCCAGGATTGTTGTGAGCATAAATTAAACAATGCTTCTAATACACTTTCCACAGCCCAGGGTCCATTTAAATTAAGAACCACTTCACATTTAAATTCTGAGAACCACTTTTTGTTTGCCAAACTCAAATATTGCAGAGCGCACACATTTGGCATATCATACCTGCATTTTTTTTGCTATACGTACTCCTGCTGAAAGGTATACTTCTGTATGAAAGTATGAAAAAGAAAAAAAAGAGAGAGAGACGTTTTCTCTCATCAGTCCAAAAATTGGAATTCAGATCTTGGAATTGGAATCTCCATGTTGAGATTAAAATGTGCATGGTTGTTGTTTTTTAATGTTTCCGATCTGATTTGTGTACTGTTCTGGAACTCCTCAACCATCAGGACCAATAATCCCTTGTTCTGAAAAGCTCTGGAAGGCTTGTTGTCTTCCCCTCAAGGCTGGCATTCCTTCCAGGGAAGAACATGGCAGCTCTCCAAATCAAGTTCGCTTGCTTGTTTGAACACTCCTCTGTTTTGCAGAGCCAAATGAAAACCTTTTGGTGACTGAGAGTGCAATCCTAACCTGGAGTTAGGCCAGCAAAGTTAGGCCAGCAAAGTTTGGCTGGCACAAGGGACACTGCAAAGCACTTTTGGACCACTCTCTGAGTCAGGGAGGATGGTGTACATCTGCATGCTGCCCTCTCTGACTCTGAGAGTGGTCCAAACATACTTTATGGTGTCCCTTGTGCCAGCCAAACTTTGCTGGCCTAACTGTGCCAGCCTAACTCCAGGTTAGGATTGCACTCTGATGCAGAACATCTAAGCGGCACCCCTATTGTAAAACAAATGTAATCATAATTTGCTGGTTTTTAATGGCCCCCAAAATTTGATTCCCACTTTGTGGTAGGGCCATCCCTGTTTTATTTGCACCTTGCCAATCAGACGACAGTACCTCTTGCCCTTCTGTAGTCTGACACCCCCTTCTTCTGTCTCCCCACCCCCAACTCCCAGATCATTCGTGCTTCGACACCCTTTTCCACTTTGAGGACATGCAAGAGATCATAAAGAACTTCGTGGTGATACATGTGGATGCGCCTGGCATGGAGGAGGGTGCCCCGGCCTTCCCTCTGGGGTGAGCCTTGCAGCCCCAATTTCCACCCCACCCTCATGGTTGGGTGTGATGGGGACGAAGTCCAGCTTTCTAATGTAGCCCCCCACTCTCTGCTTCCATCCTAGGTATCAGTATCCTTCACTGGACCAGCTAGCTGACATGATCCCTTGCATCTTGCAATACGTCAAGTGAGTCAGGGTGGGATGGTCAGTGTGTTTGTAGGAAGGTGTGTGCGGGAGTCAGGCTCTAATGATGGACCATGCCATCTTGCATCAAGAGAGGGCTGCTCACCCTTGTGACAAATCAGAAGATGCAGAAATGGGAAACAGCTAAAAGTTCTACCTGCTAGCTCAGGGCTGTCAGGATCTCCTGATATATTTCAGGGTGATTTGCGGTCAGCTGGCAAGGGCTTTGAACTGTCTATTAATGGTACAATTTTACAACTGCAAGTGAAATCACAGGTTCACACATATACCCTCAAAACAGTTCTGTCTAGCCTTGTGCTCATTGCTCATCTTCCCACTTCTGAGAAATATGAGTGATCTCCTTTGACCCTTTGTGCAGCACTGCTGGCCAATGTTTGAGTTTTGCGGTAGGGTCCCTGATCTAACACAGATGCAGATTTGTATTTATATGTGCAGGTTTATCACAATGTGCAGCTTGAAGGGTGCAGTGGTTCTGCTACATGAGCCCCTGTTTTGTCCCTGGTTGAGGGAGCCTTGGAATTTTCAGGAAAATGGATCCCACCCTTTATTCTAGTCTCCTAAGATTGTGACTTTGTTTCCTGAAAGAGGTTCAATGCCTTTAACAGCTGCTGAACAGACAGAAATTTAAAAGTTGCAACTTTGCCCATTCATACTCATGATTTTCCCATATACCTCATGAGTCCCAAGCCCCACAAAATTCTCTCAGGAACTGAGGATACAATCCAGACTTTCTTGCTGCCAGCTCCCCTCTGTATTTGACTGTACTTTTTTTCCTTCCTGAATCTTCCTGAATCAGTTGTTTCCGTGTGTTGGAATCCAGGACCAGTTTCTAAAAGCTTATTGCCCAATTCTAGAAGTTCTAGAAGCTTCTAGAAGTTCTAGAAGCTTCTTGGTCAATTCTAACCAGCAACATGCCATGTAAGTGACCCCTCCCACTTGCCATTGGAGCCATTCTGGGAAGCGATGGCAACAGCTAGTCACAACACATTTCTGTCACTGCCTGGGGCATGTTATTGCACCTGCAGTACTTACCATTTTCCCCCCTCTAGCTATTCTGCTGGCTGAGGCTGTAGATGGAACTGAATGTTCCTTCTTGTAGTCCCCTAAACCAAAAATCCTGACCTATTCAGCCTCCCCCTTGGGCACTAGCCAGTCTTACTATTGTTCTGGAAAGTAACCTTGCTAGTCTGTGACAGGAAATGCCAAAAAAGAAAGAAAGGAGTCTTGTGGCCCTTTTAATACAAACAGATTTATTGTGGCACAAGCATTTCATGGGCCAAGAGCCTACTTCATTAGGTGCAGGAAGAGTTATCCACAATTTACACACACACACACACACACACACACACGGGTACAGAGAACAAAAATTGTAAACAGTGGGGTGAAAAGGCCATGAAACGCAAGAGGTACAGCCTGTATCTTATTAGTCACCTTTCTATAAAAAGTGGATACGCAAACCAACTTACAAAGGCAGAAGATAAGGTGCTAGAATAACAACTGAAACCCGCTCCAGTTCCAGAGCACCATAAAAGAAGTGAGGAGGGAGGGAAGCGCTTGCTTCTTGTGTGTGTGTGTGTGTGTGTGTGTGTGTGTGTGTGTGTGTGTGTGTG